>DWTU01003342.1:0-10513 GCA_018251515.1 Cecropterus confusis
ACAGTAATAAGTTAACGATGAAATTAACTTCAGTAAGAAGAGTCGAATTATTAAAATGAGTAACAATTGAATTAAACATAACTACATAATTCATATAAAACAGTTGGCCGTCTGGTGTGGGTTTTGAATAGCACCATTCCATCTTTTTAGAGACAGAGCTCCAGGGGCAAAATACACACATTGGTAGCAGCGTCTTCTTTAACATCAACATCCATTGCGATCACCGACTACGACTAGGCGCGGTGTCTATTGACAAAGTTCCATTAGGGAAAGCTTATGTCCAGTGGTCCTGAAAGGGCTGATGAATGTATGGATGAAAGCAGTACTAAACTATACGAACCAAATATTAGTCATGAAATAAGTACTCAACAAATTATAAGTAAAACAAAAATTCAAGAAGTAATTAGTCGAGAAAAGCTTGGTACAAAATTGTAATAAATTTGCTGTGATTTCACATTTATCATTTCTTTAACTAGGCATGTCATAGCGTTAATAAAATTCTACTTAGTCATAATTCCTCTTCATCTTAGGTATGCTAGTGAGTCATCTCTAGTCATATGGAACATTCCAACATTGTAAATGCGGGCAGGCGCAAAAATACGGCTGATATTCACTATTGTGCGTTGGAACGTGAAATGTTTCATGATCGTTGTACACGGACCATGTGGGTGGCAATTAATGAAAGTCATTAACGTTCTTACTCGAACGTGATATTTGTTTGCAAGTATTTGTATTTAAGTTTTGTCTAAGCATTCTAATCACTCAGCTTTATAGCGACGTAGCGTTTTTTTGATTGAAATAGCAAACGAGCATGCAGTCCACCTGATGATAAGTGGTTACTGCTGCCCATGGACATTTGTAAGCAACTTCATATGGAATAGGGGTTCTATTTAAAGTCGATTACAAACGCGTTGATACTCCTGAGGACTAAGATGGTCGCCTCATATATAAGTGAGCCGGCAACCACACTCTTCCAACGAAACGCAAGAACTGCTTCACGCTAGAAATAGGTGTGGCGGCGGTGCCTCCCCAGTTCTACCACTGGGTTCTACCACCTGCATTAGCATAGCATCTCAGAATTAGTAAATTGGAGGGAATATGCAGGTCATATCGTTCATAGGATGGATAACCAGTGGGTAAAAGAGTCCTTAAATGGAGACCACGTCTGGACATAATAAGCATAGGTTGCCTCCCGACCAGGTGGATTGATGACATGAAGAAGACGGCGGTAACCGCAGGATTCAGATGGTTCAGGACGGGTCGGATTGATTCAGATTAGGGGATGCCTTTACCTGGCACTGGACTGTTAAAAGATGATGGATGATTCTATTCACTTATACCATTTCCGTTCCTTCTCTTTTTAATTGTTTTACGTTTTTGTTTGGTAGAAATCGTTTTTAGTCAGCTGTTTCGAATGTTAAACTTATGTATATTGTGTTATCAGTGGCGTAGAATGAAGCGTGTAAAATCAGTTGTGGGTTTTTTTCTATAAAATTATGTACATGTTGTGTAATATTTGGTTAATACTTGGAAATTATAACTAGGTCATAGGTGATGGTGTAGTGTGATTTCCCATATTATCTAGTATTCTCTTTGCAGCAGATTTTTTATATTTAATTTGACACATTGATTGAAGTTTTTATTTTATGTGTATATGTAATTATTTGATTTAATTAGTTTTAACATTTATGAATAAAATTCATTAATTTTCATATCCATAAATAGTTTCTTTTTATAGTAATGTGACGATTTTGGAATCTTACGTATCGATTTTTCAAAATATATTTCTTTCCAGACGAGTATTCGGCTACAGCACCCTCCTGGCCAGTATCCTCACGCTGCTTACACCTGGAGCGGCTGCAGCGGGCTTCGGCTGGGTGGTAGCGCTGCGAGTCGTCCTCGGGTTCCTCCTGGGAGCCACGTGGCCGGCCATCCTGCCCATGGCCTCCAAGTGGATCCCGCCGATGGACAGATCCAAGTTCATGTCCAACATGATGGGTAGGTTTTTATAATTGTAAATAAAAGGTATAGAAATTAAATTAAAAAAATATATATTTTATTAAAATTTACTAAGAGTCCTTTAAGTACTAAGTTTATCTAGCTTAAGATAAAGTAAATAAAGTATTTAATTTTAATGACGATTTATAAAAAGAAATAGCTAACTTCTAATTTAGAGTGTCCTCTATTTATAAAAGAAATAGTATAACACGTGAAACCGTCACCTTGCGTTACAAAATTAAGGTCACACAAAATAATAATTAGGCGACAAGAGGTCATTGTTACTAACTTAAAGGTTAAAAATATTACCGTTTAATCAAAGATCAATGACTGAATTCAGTCTCAATATAAACAAATGGGCATTCAGCATCATATCTATTTAAAGCATGACACGGCCTTGCTAAATATAAATAAAGATTGGTAGACGCAAAATATTTAAGGAACTGATAGTATAAACGGGGTGTCGCGCTAATGTTAATTAAGCGATCGAATAACGCGCAGTAACATTAATAAAATTGCCTTGACCGCAGATTATTTTTCATTGTCTCAATACAATTATAGCAAACGTTAGATAGGGTTCTCATTATAATCTTTGCTCTTTTGCCGTCAGGTTTTTTATATTTACTGTCGTAAAGAAGTGCTGCGTAGATTTATTTTATTGGATGAAATAATGTTTTTTTTTAATTGGATTTTTTTTTACTGAGTTTGACACAGTTGGATGTGTATTGGGTTCATAATATGTGACGTTTTATTGCCTGTTCCTTCGATTCTTTAAATTCGAACGTAGAAAATAAAATGCGAACAGCCGCCAACCCTAGTATTACAAACGCGCGCGCAGTAAAACGTTATCATTCGACGCGCGAACTGTCGGATTCAACATGGCGGGCGGAGGCGCGCGCAGGCGTGGTGGCTGACGTCACGGCCGAGCCGCGCGCTGATTGGCCGCCCGCGACCGCGGCTAACCTTGCGCAACGTTGCCATGCGCAGCCGGCGACCGGTTCCGAGAAATGCGGCTGGTGTTATTTTCGTATGTGCAGTCACGTGGTACACTGACTAACCGAGTGCGGTTGTCCGCAAGGTTACGAGCGTTCGAAATTCCGAAACCTAATCCTTTTTGGGACCCGTACCTGCCAAAATCCTTATGATCATAGCTCACATAAACATTACATGAAAAAAAAAAGTGTTGCCAACCATTTAAAAACTAAAAATACCTCCTAAAGATTTTACGCTCTAAAAATCTCCCCAAAAAAAAAAAATTAGGGGACAAGCGCCCTAGCTGGCTTAATTGAAATTAAAAGAATACGGTACCGATCAACCTAAACTTAGTACCGACTGCACAAGTCTGGATATAAACCTAATTACATGAATACATTATACCCATAACCATTACCAACATATTGGTTTATTTATGCTAGTAGAATAAAAAAAGCAAAACATCTGGTCCTGTTTGTGATACATTAAAATGCACAAAATTTTGCACACTTCTTTTTTTACTTTGGAGTGGCATTTAAGAAATGAAAGGTATTAAGGTTAATTGGTCTGCTTGCTTTAGCCATAATTTATTTGGCCCCTTTTTCACCTTGATTGGCTGGTTTTCGTATTATTTTTCATAAAAATAAAGCGTAAGGTTTGGTACGGTATTACATTGGGTGTAAGCACATAACATAGTTCTTTCCTGATATTAATAATTAATTTTTCTTTTCCCTGAAAATAGGCATTTCCCACATTCGGCCTAGTTCGAGCGAAGCATTGCAATGGCTGTTAAATGGGTTTGTGGGAAATGTAGCAATAAATTACTTTAATTAGTTAAGTATTTATTGTAATATATTTTGATATGTAGGAAAATCTCATTTAATTAAAATTTTCATTATTTGGGTGTGTAAAGTTTTTGTTCGTCATCGATATTAAGGCTGTGACAGCCCTAGCTGAAATACATATATAAAATGGCCACAATATTATAATGACTACATAAAGTAATTGTTTTTCACAGAACGTAATTAAATGCATGATTTTTTTATATCAAAGTGGAAAGCTTAATTTAACAATCTGAAATTTTATCGATTTACAGAAAAATATTCAAGACGCTCTTATAATAAAAATAAAAATCATAAATAGTTTGAATGTCTAAAAATTAGTATCTAATAATAGAAATTTCTATGTATTTATAATTGTGTATCTGTTCGTGTCTTTGAAATCGCATCAAACTAAAACTGCTGAAATTATTTTAAAGGAACTATCCTTATTTAACATTTAGTTGTAATTCCCTACAAATCTATCTACTCTCTCAAAAGTGATTACCTACATTGTAAACTTGTTATATTTTTTAAACGCGTTTGAAACCGCGTGGCATGTTTAGTTAACGATAGAGCAATAATAAAAACCACTACAACAATTATTCAAGTGTTGTTAATTCGAAGATATTTACAAGAACCGGTTATAAATATAGAATGACGAATTGCGCCATTTCGTACAGATAATATTATAATAATTTGTGACATTTTGACGGATGCGGAAATTCGCGGGCCGGTTTAATGTATGCTGAATTTATTAACGGTTCGGTGTTACTCGCGAGGCGTGAACTTAGCGTAATGTGATTATTTGAAGTAATATTTTGTTGTGAAGAATTAATTTGAATGTTCATTTAATTTGCAGGATTTAAATAACGTGTTTTTATGGTTTTAAATGTTAAGATGCTTTTTAACACGATTTTTACCTTACTCGAGGTTAGCTGTATCGTGGTATATACTGTGCCATCGTGCCATATAGACAAGAGAGTAGGTATATATGCTAGAATGACTCTTAAATGATTGTGATTTATCTTTTATTGCATTTTGATTTGAATAAATAATAATAAAGGCTGGGAGAAACGTCATTACGAACAATAACAGGCAATTTACTATGACGACAATCGTTGACATAACATTGTAAATATTTTTGTTATTAACTGTGATAAGGAACAAATAATAGATTAATTAAAGTGAAACTTCTTTAGAATCGTTGTGACTTGAAACTTGATGAAACGAAAATGCGTTACGACAGTAAACAGTTGTTGCCGCTACAACTAGATGGCGCTGTACTCGTTTCTGAATCACGGTAACAATTTTAGTTCGTAGCTTGTATAAGAGCTCAAGTTTGGTATGCGAAATAAGATGTCCGAATTCCTTCTGCCGTAAAGTGTACACACACTTTTTAAATTTAACACGTACCTACTTAGAGCAAGACATTAACAAGTTAACACATGCTTTTAATTGATTTATTTAGATTCCTACTATATGTTTGTGTGTTTGTTTTTGTCTCTGTTTCCGGCATCCACTACACATGCCGTAGTTGTGAGTAGAAAAAACGACCTTAGTATTAGGTAGGATTAACCCATGAGGCACCTCGAAGTGCGGTCTACTGGATTCATAATTTATAATCATCAATAACAATCAATGATCGTTATTTCGTAATATAATAATAACTATTCATGCGGAAAGCAAACAAACTGCTTTATATCAGTTATCGATGACGATTGATTTATTATTCATTCGCCATTTGCGTAAATCATTGTAGATGTACAGCGTATAATACGTCAGTGATTTATGTAAGGAGTTCAAAGGTTTCAATAATATGACTTCATCGTTAATCTGCCCTAAACAGTGCCTTGTTATGCAAAGCTTAATACTGAGTAATAATTGAATATATGTGTAAGCGTTGTTTTGAGTACATCATTTTTATAATCAAATTAAAAACTAAAGTTCTCGTATATGATGGATATGCGTGATAGTTTTCAGATTTTTGAATAAAAGGCCAATTAGATATAAAACAGAAATTCATGAAAAAAAGCTTTCTCAATTTTAGGAAATATATGTAACATTTGGTAATATTTACTTCTGCTGTAAGTATGGTAATTTATATTTTTTGCGTTAGTACTGACTCTTGGAGGTAACATTTGCCGGGCAACTTTAAGTTCTCATCAGATGAATCTCTTTTGCCGATTCGCCGAACCGCCAATATAATCCTTCCGAGAAATCTGCAGGAAAATCAATAAAATTATTAAAGGCTCTTTGGAATCCTTACGTAAGTGTTGCTTGTTGTGCTTATCACGTAATCTAGAGTTTTGATTTAACTTGTCCAATCCGTTTTACAGCATAGTGCGACGCTCCAAGACTCCCTCCTCGAACCTCCTCTGGGGAGAGATCTATTTCCAATAGTTGTACATACAAAGTGTTGGAAGTTTGTCGACGTATATATTGAAATGTAACGTTATGAAGATAACTTATTGCGTATAAAAACAAGACAATCGACAATCATGTTCGACTTCTCGCCGAGAAGATGAGAGTAACTCTGAGTGGCGCCCTAATTGATGTCTAGGTACTCTGAATAATTAAGTTACCAGTGACCGTCCTCCGAAGTATCCTCACGCAACTGGGTCTAGGTACAGTCGAGGAAAACATCCGACGGCCATTAAAATTTTATTGCTACCTCATTTCCTTGACATTTATCGATATTTGCATTACAAACGCTCGAAGGAACTTGGACCCGCATTCGGAATTGATGAATGAATTAAAAATATGTATTCGTTGCTAAAGCCGATGGTTTTCAATACCACATTTCAATGCAGATGTCCTTCTGCAATAAAATCAACATTTTCAATACATCATTGCCAAAGTTTATCTCATTTCTTGGGAAGACTTACAAGGAGACGCGATTTACAACTCTCCAGCATGGTTTTGGTTGGTTTGGTCTCCAATATGGTTTTACGGATAATTTACGTAATGATAACAACTTAAGATGTATGGGCATAGCTATAGTTAAGAGTTAGAAAGCAGTTACATAACAGAGACCGAGGAAAAGATCGGCAAGTCTTTTTCTTTTCTGGCCCTATGATAAGGGCGTGGACTGAAATAAAAAGTCAGACTTTTTTTAGAACAAAAATGTTCTCCAGTTTGAATATTTTTTTTTACCTGCCTGTGCTTTTACGTATCTGTAACCTTTCTGCAATTTACACCCCTGTTAAGTTTTTAATGTACGTACAATCTCAGCTCGAAATCGCTAAAATATAAGTATGAGTTTTAAGTGGCAAATTTTGTTGAGTCAATATCCCTATTTATTTTAGTGTCGTTTTAATGTGGTGAAAATATAAAAAATAGTTAAATGATTAATTTGTAGGAGTGAAAACAAATTAGCTATCAAAGTAAACGTGAAACGGAAAAATAAAATATTACTATATTTCAATAAAGGCGTTGATCGCTCCCAAACCTATTAAATACGTGTTATTTTCCTCGACTTATGGGCACAATAAAACAATTGTTTTCCATTGACGTCAGCATAAGGATCAATGGAGGACATGCGCCTTTCAAACAGGAAAAGACTAGCCAATGGTTGATAATACTAGCTGCAACTTTTGATCAAATTTAACATAACAATCAAACGTGCCATTGTTTCTCCTGAGAAAATGTGCGTCGCCAGGGGGGAAGAGGGGGGGTTAAGTTTTACACATGTTATGACTTACACTTATGAATCCCATATTCAGCATCTGTCATCAGTTGAAATGTTAAAGTGTCTCCTTTACCGCATCTTTCAAACCAGACAATAATAGTGATTAATACTGCTGTTATGAGGCAGAATAATACTGAAGTCTCTATCAACTTCTGTTGAATAACAGCAATATTAAGCGATTCTGTTTTAACTTGAAAGATATACAAGATATACATATACTTACAAGCTATTATCTTAGTGTTTAGGTGTAGCAATCCAGTCGTCGGCGACCTTAGGTATATGTTGCATTGTCCACATATGTTCATGAGCAGCAGATCACTTACCATAGTTTGCTACTTTCATTTTCTAAAATCAATATTTCTAATAAAATTTTACTTTCAGCGTCGTCCCTGGGTGCTGCGTTGACCATGCCAATTTGCGGCTTCCTCATCGCTCACTTTGGGTGGGAATCAGCGTTCTACTTCACTGGTCAGTTATATATCAAATTGTTTTATAGATTTGTCTTTGTTAATTAAAAAAGACATTCTAGTCACTATGATTCTGTGCCATGGGTGAGTTTCTCAGCTCTCAGATTAGCAGCTGGAACAATTTTTTTCAATAATCACTTGAATGTTCTGCCTATAATAATATCTAATCTATTCTAAATCTAATTAAATATATTAAATATTTTATTAATAGGTATTATTTTCTTTGGTTTTCATGTGCATTGGTTATGACATTCTTTTAAATTTAGGTGATTAGAAGTGGTCATGTTAGTCTGACTTGCGATGTGTTCCGGGTTCGCTCTCCGGCTTCACAAATATCTAAGAGATGAATGGTTCTATTCTGTGGGTGTATCACGAACACATGGCACCCACGGCATTAGAGAAAATCCTATAGCGTGTATAAATCGTTACTTGCTTAAGAAAAAAGTTATAATAAGAAGACGTTCAAAACGAGAGTTCGTCATACAGGTATAATCGGTGTGATGTGGGCGGTGGCATGGTTCGCGGTGGTGTACGACTCGCCGGCGCAGCACCCGCGCATCTCCGACGCTGAGCGCAACTTCCTGCTCAAGGCGCTGCCGGAGGACGGCAACGGGAATGCGGTGAGTTGTAGTTTAGACGTTTTATTAATTGAGTGTTCATAATCATCATTCTCATCGAGTGTGCCGGCCGGTCTTACATTCAGACGGCCGGTCGGTCATTTATTCGATCTGTCGTTGGTCGGTTGGTGGCACGACCGGTCAATTATTCGATCGTTTAGTAAGCCGGTGAGCCGTTCGCTCGTTCGGTCAAGCGGTCGATCGTTCAACGGTCGGTTATCACTTCGTTCGTTGGCTGGTCGATCATTCGTTCGTTGGCCGGTCGGACGCTCGTTCGTTTGTTGGCTCGGACGGGCGTTCGTACGATAGCCCGGTTAGACGTTCGTTGGTGGGTCCTGCGTTCGGTCATTCGTTCATATGTTATCGTTCATTTTATTAAAAAATCTCAAAACTATAATTAATAAGCAGTTAGAAGTATAATAGCCATGATATGAAAGCCACATAACATAAATAATTCACATTAACTAAACCAAAAATTTCCTTAAATTTTACATTTGATTACCTAACCTTGTAACAAATAGTAACATAATGTAATGGTACAGCACATGCCAGTACCGTGGAAGGCGATGCTGCTGTCTCCGCCAGTGTGGGCCATCATCGTGACGCACGGCGCCTCCGTGTTCGGCTACTTCACCGTGGTCAACCAGCTGCCCACTTACATCGAGAGCATCCTGCACTACAGCATTAAGCACGTAAGTATCAGCATACCATCATTGTCTAATAAAAAAGATAGACTTGATCGATCAGCCAGATCGATAGAAATACTGAAGCAAATTAAATTGACGACCCGTGGGACGGAGCGGTCGCATTACAGCGAGTACCGAGTTTGATCCCTGGCTAAACATATGTCTGAATGATAAATTTGAGCTTTTCTGGGTCTGGTTGTTTGTGTCTTTGTGCGGATGTGTGGGGGGATATGAGTGTAGAAAGCGTTATTTGTTATTTATTTTAATCCAATGAGTTTTTTGTCGGGTTTTACGATTTGAGGTAGAGTTCTGATCGGATTGAAGAGAAAATATAGTTTTGTAATTTCACGAAAATCAGAGATGGCCTTGTCAAACGGTTCATTTTAAGACAATTTATCTCTTGCATAACTACGACGGAAAAAATATTGTGAGGAGTCAATGGAGGCGAAGTCTACAAGCCCCCGCTTAGCCGTGAAATTACTTTTGCCCAGGAAATAAAATAATGTTAGCCGAAATTTCCTAATTTCAGAGCGTATTTCCAAATACATATCAAAGCATAATCAGTGAGTTATTTCCAGATTTCCATAATTAGTTACATATCGATGTACATACCTACATTGTTAAAGCATTATACTATTTATGTACTTAATTTTCCTGGTTATTGCGAATCCGTGTTCGCGTTATGGCCATATTAATACTAGTCACGTTTTCTGACGCGCGTCGGTATTATTTTGTTGAAAAGATGATTGCTCCACAATATAAACTTCACTCAAAAGTAATGTCTCTTTGCATTGAAATACATGCTAATTACGAGCATATAAAATTATCAATAGGTTATTTGTGTCTCGTTCAATTTAAATCATTTCTCATTTGCGCTTAATGCACTTATTTTGTGTTAAAAAATGTTAAAACATAATTTTAACATTTTTTTTATAATATGGAAGTAATAAACGAGCATGCAGTGATGGTAAGTGGCTACTGCCGCCCATGAACATCTGTTTCAACCCTAGGTAAGATCAAAGTCTCACCGAAGGTTAGCCCCAGATGCGTTGCTACCCCTGAGGACTAAGTTGGAATTCCTCGCAAAAGTATGTCTCCCTTAGAACACCCTTCAAACTAGAACAGCGCATAACACTGCTGTTATTGGGCAGAAATAGGTGTGGCGATGGTGCTTCCGGAGTCGGACCACAAAGAGTTCTACCACTTGATGGTAAGTGGCCACTGTTGTCCATGGATGTCTTAATCGACCCCAGATAACATCAGT
>DWTU01003343.1:0-10512 GCA_018251515.1 Cecropterus confusis
GGAAATATTAACGAGGGGCTGTTAGCAAATAATTTTATGTAGAATTTACATGATTAAAATTTCATTTTACAATTTAAAAGCCAAGAAAGGAAAAAAATGTATAGTATGTAATTATTTGTATGAAATTTGAGCTTTTTGCTTTATACGTTTATACGGTATCGGAAGGTATAGGCTAGTTGACCAAATAAAAAAAAAACTGGTTCATACTTTACCTTATTACAGATACCAAAAAATATATAATATCAAATTTAGATATCGAACGTTTACTAAAAATTACAGTAAATATTTTGCATTTAAAAATTTTAACATACCTAGAACTGTTATGGCGTCTTGAATGACGTGCAAAACACACTGAGACTATATGATTTTTTCTATGAAGATGTCATATACAACAATGGTGTTTGCCACGGCTTGACGTCACGCTTCCTGATTGACGTTCACTGTCATGTGACTGAATGTAATTTTTTTCCGAATTTGTTTCCTAAAAATATTAATAATTCTTACTTCTTATAACAAATAATTTAGTTTTTAGTTATCAATATAACATTCATTGGAAACTACAATCTATCCGATTCAGTCTAAGTGGAAGCCTATTATTTGCCGTTTGATGTTCCTTGTCTTCGCGTAAATATCATAGGAGATAACTAAGGTACATAAAGGTACAATACAGGAGATGGGCAACAGCGTCTACCTGTATAACATCAATACTCACTATCACTTATCATCAACTGGCATGTCAGACGCTGAGACTATTCAGAAAAACCTTCATTTAGGGGAGACCTACATTCAGTGGACCTAAAATACTGATAAATGATAAAAAGGGAAATGTTATTAATGGCAAATTCATCTTTGAGGCTCTTCAGCTCCTTAAAACATAGTCACTTAACACTAGAAATTCTGAACTGTCGATTTACATTAAAATATAGGAGGTTCAAATGAACCTTTAAAATGAAAAACTTGTCTGTAATAAAATGTCTTTGATATTTTTTTTATTTATAAAAATGTATATTTATGTTTACATTTCTATAGATATTTTATGTAATATAAATCAGACTGTGTTAAAAATACGACGTTGCCTGCTAGTATATATTGCTTATACCTTTGTGGGAAGATATTAATACGTCAGGCATTACAACTTAGTTCTCATCGTACCGTCATTTTCAACACTTGGTCCTTACGTATAGAATGTGTTGCAATCAATTCAAACTCGTCAAATATTGTTCAATATTAAGAATTCAGAAGGATGATTAGACGATCCGTATGGCGGAGCGGTCACCGTACCGGTCTGACAAGTAGGTTAGCGGTTTGATCCCCGGCCTAAATAATGAATTTGGATGCTTTTATTTAAGTTTATTTGAGGTTGAATTTTGACCATTGCGACGGTCAATTAGTAAAAAATTATCGGCGTTTATCACGTTAATGTTAATGTAATAAAGGCACAAACTACCCCTTGCGTAGTTTTAGTGTTGACTGGTGCATACAATCTTGATTTTATAAAGAACACACTGCTGATGTCCTACTAAGGCATCTTTTTCTAAATGACATCGCTTTACTAAAGATAGGAAAGATACTAATAATTTATCTTATAAAACTATCTTTTAGGGCGAGTCACTTAGTAATTATTATTTGTCGGATGTCTTTAACCTCTTGTATTTTGAAACATTTATCTTGAGAAACATAGTTATGCAAAGCATGTCTGTACGTCACTTATATTTGCAAAAAAGGGAACGGTTGAAATAATATTAGAAATTTCTATCATTTCTAGAAGTTATGGATAATTTTTATTACTTACTTACTTACGTGTTTGTTATTTTTTTACGTAAAACTTATTGATCCGATCAACTGAAATTTGGTATATATGTAGTTGAACATATGTAGTTGTACATTTGTAGTTATACATATGTGTTTTTCCAGGTGGTAGAACTACTGTAGTACGACCGGGGAGGTACCACCGCTACACTTATTTCTAGCGTGAAGCAGGTCTTGCGTTTCGTTGGAAGGGTGTGGTTGCCGGCTCACTTATATATGAGGCGATCATGTCTGTTCTCAGGAGTAGCAACGTATCTGTGATCGACTTCAGATAGAAACCTTGTTCTATATGAAGTTGCTTACAAATGTTAAAAAAAGAAAACCAGAATATAACTAAAAATAACAACATTATAAACATTAAGGCTTATAACATGTAATAGTTACTATTTTTCTCTGCATCAAAGTATTTATTGAATAAAGCTCATAAATAATCGTCATTATATTCAGAAGATAACTTGTGCTTTATCCAGTTCTTATTTTTATTCAAAGCGTCAGCGGTGTATCACAAAAGTATTACAGTAAATTTATTAAGTAATAAAAAGTTCAATTTCAGGCCATTAGTCCATGTTAGACCATTAGTTCGTAACTTGTTTAAGGATAAAATGAACCCGACTATTAAATCGTAGGATCATTACATTAAAACCAATCGTTAAACAAGTAACATTGTTAAAAATATTGAAACAAAACACCAATTGCTGAAAAACGATTTTTCGTTCTGATAATAATATTTAATTTAAACCTTTTTATGAGTTGTTGGTAAATTAATAAAATAAAAGTGTTTTAATATATATTTTTGGAATAGTCTATTTATTACCCTTCTCTTAATATTTATATTGTCGTGATAATAAAATAAGTCGTCTCTCCTATCCTTTTGTCCCTATTTACAAGCGCCATTTTTAAAAAATATATAGCGTACGTCACTCTGTAAAAACTGAAACGATTGTAATCGTATCTCGTATATTGTGTTACAATCTGTCAAGCTATTTGGTTAGTAGCACGTGTCAAAAATTAGGACATACATATCTGGCGCAGTCGGTTAAAAACGATTGGTTTTTATTAAATGGTAAGCTGAACCCTGTGGTTATAACCGCCCGCCGGAGTACCTCCGCCAAGACGAGCCAAGCGAAGCGCCAGGGCCTACCTTTTCTCGAAGTGTTTCGTCCTTTTTTTGAACCCTCATAGAGTTGGTTTCCGCTGTACCAGATAGTTCATATTCTCAGAATATGACGTCTATAATAGACTTATTAAACACATAAAGTTTCAATTGAATAGCTCTTATACTTTCGATTTAATTGATATCTAAAATACACCTATTTCGTCACTGACACACTGATGACCATCAAAATGTTGGCTACTTCCTGAAATGCTAGAAAGCTGAAATTTGGTGTGTAATCTAAGTTTAGTATACAACCTACAAAAAAATTCATAAACTTATAACTTTCGCCCGCCTTCCCCTAAAATGGGGGGATGGAAGTTTGTATGAGACAAAAATATTAGGGTATTTCCTAAAGTGCTAGAAAGCCGAAATTTGGTATGTAAACAAAGTTCAGTATACAAAAAAATACTACCATGCCCCCAATATATGTATGTAAAAATGGAGGAGAAATTCATTTGGAGGAGAAATTTATTTGTCATAATTTTTGCCCGCATGTTGAGGTCTTATGACAGAATTTGACTACTTTAAAATGTTTGCATTTGCTCATTTGAAGCGAATAAACTTACAAATTGAGCCTCAGTATTAGTTGCCGGTCCAGAATTAATCAGAATGGCGAGATACAGAGACAGCTGAAAGTCTCAGACGAATGACAAGCTGATGTTGAGAAAACCGATCGTCAGTAATTAATATTATATTGTATTGTAAATTATAGAAAACAGCAATAAATGCTTATTATTCTTATACTTAGTATAAAAACTACTAATTTAAAACCGTTACACATCTTTAATTTTTATTCACACAAAAAGTGTAAAAGATAAAAGTGTTTAAAAATTGACAACCCTACATGATTCGTACAAAATCGACCTATGCATAATTTATATCGATTGTAGCGGACCTTCAACAATAGGCAAAAACGCCCCAATCGGAATGCTTTTTCTACTCGGATACGCTTTTCAAATTGCATGTACAGCAAAATACTTCGCCGATATTTCTCCTTTTATACTAGCGGCAATACACACGCGATATCCGCATAATAAGTTTACGTGAATCGGTTTATTTCTTGTGCATGTAAGGTAATCCAATACTTAGCAATTATGCCTTTGAAATGTTAAATGTTTGTTAATCTAAGTTTAATTTCAAAGAGTTACCTGTACTCAAATTATAGAAGCTTGTATAAATGAATATATTATTATAACTTCTCGAATGTCTACTACTAAGTAATAACTACTGATACTTAGTTTGTTAAGAAGCCACACTATAAATGGGTGCTGTTATCTGATCTGTGTTTAAAGCGTTTTATTATAAGTAAAATAAATAAAAAAGTGTGATATAGGTAAATGATAAGATTTTAATTAAAAATGAAGAAATTTATTCAGCCATAAAGTTTTGTGATTTTTGGTACAGGTTCTCCTTGATTCGCAGTCCCTACAAAGTGTAAAAATAACACCATACAATACTAGAAATACCTAGCAATCTTTGATGATATTACTGGACCGTAAAAACTATATGCATTCCAGAATTTACATATAAAAGTAACTTCAATCCACTACTGCAATATAAATTTTGTACTGACATACATTTTGTCTAACATTGCATTCAATTAATAACGGAACATAGGAACATATTGATAAATTATTCACGTTCGCTTCAAATATTTTAATATTATCTCTTATAACTTTTTATTTTAATATTTTTACATAATAATCACTAACAATATAAAAAAGTATATATAGCCATGTATTACAAATTATAATTATAAACTATAAAAAACTATAAATAAAATAAATGAGCCAAATCGTGGAAGTGTACCCTAGACACTGACAGCATTACCTCTCTGAATTGCCAAACTTATTTGTTGGCCGTAAGTTCCAACTCTTGGGTCACCGGAGGCGTCAGTTAGGCGCGAAGACAGTTCTTTGTAAAAATATTCGCTTTAGGCCCCCACGGTCCGGCTGCAAATGGCACAAACATGTAGCCCTTTGTGTCATTTGCAGCCGAAATGGCTGCATATTTGGGCCGCATCTCAGCCTCCGCCGATTCGGCCACCGCACCAGCACGCATCGAAGTCGCTTGTACAGGGGACGGTGCCAAGGTATCAATACATATCCTGTCCCATACCAAGGACTCCCCCTATTTCCAGGACACAAGTGTCAAGCCATCTGGCCGCTTGCCATCATCACGCATTATGCCGTTCGGCTCAAGAGTGGCCGGTACGTTGATGGTGACAAGGTCCCTACGGATGACATCGTTGATGCTTGCGTGGCGTAACATCCGGCTGGCACTGCGTTGACACTACAGTTCGTGATGACCAGCCCGATCAACACTTTCTCCACAGACACAGTGATGTGGCTCATTGATTTTTATCCCGAATCGCAGGCACAAACATAGAGACAAAGTGGTATTATCTAAAAGATTCCTTATGTTGCTCAATGCAAGTGCCTGTAGCCAGTAACCGGACTCACGCTCCGATACTGCCAAGAGACGTGCCAGCTCTGTAATATCACCTGTAGAATTTAAAAGTAATTCATGTGTTAATTTACAGAGGGGCTCATCCCACAATTTTTGAATACGTAAAAATTTCGGAAAATTATGATTTGAGCAGGCCAACGACCAAGTAGATTTGGCTCCACTGATATACGCAACGTCACAATTAATTAATGTTTTTGACAATATTTTTGGAACTAATCTGTGTGTACTATGGCTAGATGACAAAAAAGCTGGCGGAGAAACACTAGAAACTTTTCTTATTCCCAAACCACCGTATGTAATAGGTAAGGAGGCTTGGGTCCAAGCTCGGTCCGAACTTTGACAAATAAATGAAGCTGATAATGTATTATGAATAATCGAATCGATGATATTTACAATGTTAGAAAGCTTAAAAGATGGCAGTTTACTTTTTATAAAGATAGATGCCAAATTCCCGTTACACTAAAATTCGCGGGAAAAAATTCACAGCACAAAGTAAAAGGCTACTGACGTCACGAGCGACTAATAAATTTCTCCGTGGCACAATCGAGCCATTTTACATTTTTCATGCACTATCCGTCCATTTATGTAAATTTTCAGTTTTTCCATGCATTCGGAATTTTCAATTATTTAAATTCACGTATTCGCGCTATAAAATTCATTGGCCTGGAAAATAACTGTTTGGTTATTTGCATGACACTCAATGACCTGATATTTCGTAGATGCTGCGTCAAAACCTTAGTACGAGTATATTACCTCGCTCACTTGTATATGAGGCGACCGTCTCAGCCCACGTAGCAACGCATCTGTGACCGACTTCGGAAAGAACCCGTGCTCTATATGAAGTTGCTATTACAGGTACGGTATACAGGTTGTATTACAGTTACGCACCACTTACCATCAGGTGCAATGCAAACTTTATTCTGATAAATAAAAATACGTTACTTCAAAACTATCACCATTTACATTTTTGCCCAAACATTATAATGAACATATGCATGGGCGAATACCAATATATTTTGAGGACACGTAATAAATTCAGAATATGGGCATTAATTCGTCTTACAAAGTGGGGCTTTATTGTGCAGGCCAATTTTCAAGTGAAAAGTGGTGTCGGGCTGTTGAAATTTAATCAGTATTCAGTATGGGAACAACAATTATGCACACTGGTCAAGCAAGTTTGGCAGTGAGCAAGTGATCCGGTGAGCATTTGCGGTGAAAATTATAAACCTTTGTAAGCCACTGACCAAAGTTTGCCGTTACAAAATTGGATCCACTTTATACCAAAATATAAGTAAAGCTGTTGCAATACTTTACTAAATTCTGAGATTTTACAACTCTGTGGCTGTAAACCTTGAATTAAACAAATTTAGTTCAACTACACGATGTCACATGGTTGTACGAAACGAAGGTAGCATTAAAACAATGAATTTAAATCATAATGTGACTTTACTTCAAATATGTTTTAATCTTTATTAAAATAAAAATAATAACTATTATAATTGATGGCATAAAAATTAGAAAAATATAAACATTAAATATACATTAAATTGCTGACCTTAAGAAACGTCCCCAAAATACTGGCGACATTGCCTCGTTGGATCGCTGTGCTAATCCTCTGCCCGAGGTAAGCGCCAGCCCTTTGGTCATATCTTTATTATTTTGTTAGCTATAATTTTTGATAGATTAAGAGGTTTGATTAAAAAACCCTAACCCAAGAATTAAATTTAGACCTCTAGCCGTGCATCCTTTATGTAAATTTTAGGTGACGCTAACGATGTGGTAAAAAACGATTTCGATTAACATTAGTGATATTAAATAAATGCGCCTAAGAATATGTGACCCCATTTCATAAATCTAACGTTATGCATACATTAATATTTCTTACAATACGCTGTACATTATATGGAGCATAAAGTAAACGTTATTTTACGTAGACGTTTTAGTTATATAAGCAGAGAAAATCCATTAAGCCTAAAAGCTTGCTGTGCATGTTAGTAACAGGTACAAAATGCATGTTTGGAAATTTAATATCATAAAATGGATAGAACATTGACAAGCTTTTGATGCTTAAAATGAAATACTTGCATTGTGCAATTGATATATAACAGGAAATCTCGTTAGTGTGTCGCTTCCTGGTTTTGATGGATAATCATTCCTTCGGCTTCGCACGCTTCGGTTATATTAATCGCGGTTATGATTATCCAATATTACACTATTCTATATTTTTACATGAGAGAGTAAAATACTAACGAACATAATTCCAAACGTTCGCATTTATAATATTAGTAAGATTTTAGGTACGCTTAGGAACATCTTATTATAATATACTCATATGAAAATTCATTCAGGAAAACAGCAAATACTTTTAACTTTAACATTTACAATCATTTTCTAGTTTTTGATACTATATTTTCAAAAAATTACACGACTATATTATAGTAGATTTTTATCTTAAAAGTGTCAGTGTGTGTGAGACTCATATCGTATCATATCCGAGTCCGAGAGCCACGAAATAATCTCGTAGCATTGCAAGCATAACCGTTGAGCCAATTCTATAATAACAAATTATGAAAACAAAAGCACCGAATGCTAACATTTATTATCAGTCGCGTTTTTGTTTTTAAAATAATTTATTTTATTCAAAGCTTTTTAGAAGTTTGTGTCAGAATAGTAACACAAATGTGGCACAATAAACTATTTACAGCTTTCATTTCATACCCATTGTTATGATATAAAAACAAATCATCCCTTCCCCTCCTTTTTTCTGTTAACGGGCAATATATTTCAAAATTAAAATATATAGGGTTTGTCACTATGACAACTACGACGATTCCAATGATACATCACACGCTACAATCTGTCAAACCGTTGGGGTAAGACCTGCCAGAGGATCGACATACATATATACAAACATACATACTTACGCTCGAAAAATATTTCTCTTCTTCTAAAGCAGTCGCTTATACATTCGCTACAATTTGTAGCGACTTCTTTATCCTTATGAGAACTGGGTATTAAATTTGTTTGTAACGCTTAACGCTGCCGCTTGATGCGCTAAGCTATTGTTTCTTGTAACTTATCAAAAGTTAGCTCCTAATAGATGCGTCGGCTGCATCTTGTAGCTTAAATTGCTGAGCAGTTGCTGAAGCCGCTTCCGCTCGAGCGTCCAATTTGTTGTTTAGCGTCCGACGAGCGCCTCATATTTGATTTTATTGGAAATATCTGTTAACGATGTGATGATGCGAAACTGCGCAAATTGTTAACTAGTCATGTTAACCCCTAATTAATCGTTAAATCTAGCAGTTGCTTAAGCAATAAGTTAGAAAACAAATCAATATAAGTTACATAAAATTGATCGATTCGAAAAAAACTATCGTAATAAAGCGTGGGGTTTTTTTGGGATATTCTTCACTTTGGCTTTTAGCACCCCACGCTTACTACGATAAATAGTTTTTTTCTAATCGATCTATTTTTTGTAACTTATATTGAATTATTTTTGATCCTTTAGTTCAGCTAGTTGCAAAGGCGTGTATTTTTTTATTTTTTTAAACTATTCTTTATTTTCTCTTTTTTGGTCTTATCAATGATAATTTTATAATAGAGAAAAGAAACTTTTAGTGCATCATATGTGAAGACAGCTTCTCACGTCGAACAATGATTTATTTTCTAACCATTTCATCCAATCGCCCTTAAATGGGTCTCTCTGTGTATCAAAAATAGACGGACTTACTAAAAAAAAACACTCAGCTCCTATTTTACCCTCTTAAGGATTGATTTTCTAAAAGCGGTGATATATATGTTCACGAACCCAAATACTAAGTTACATTAAGCTTGCATCAAAATTGACGGACTTGCAAAAAACGTTCAACCCCTATTTCGACTTTTTAGGGGTTAATTTTCCAAAAACGGGAAGAAAAATATTTTATTACCAAACTACCATGCTAAATACTAAGTGTAATTGAGCTTGCATTAAAATTGAGAAACTTTCATACAAACTTTCGGTCCTTGATAAGCGTGCAAAGTTTCAATCAATGTAATCAATCCGACGTTTCAAAGTGGGTTAAAATCGCGTTCAAAGATTCCGTTACAAAAAGACATACAGGCGAAGCTTATAAAAGCGTGTTAATTAATAAAAAATTGAAAAAAAAATTAATGTAATGTCATTGGTCCTCGATAAATCTACAAACTTTGTACGAAATCTGACCGTTTAAAGTGGGTCAATATCGCGCCCAAAAGAGTCGGTTACAAACATACAAACAAACATGCAGGTAAAGCTAATAAAAAGCGTGTAAAAATCGTCAATTTTAAGTTAAGAATATAGCTTTATTCGTATTATATTACGATTGAAAACTTGGTGCTCCAAGTCCACTGTGGTTAATGGAGTTTGTTTTTTTTTTTTTTTTTATTAAATTAAAATTAATTAAAAAGATAAGAACAAAAAACATTGTTTAATTTTAACCTCGCTCTCCTTTTAGCGTTTAATTATAAAGAAATTAAAATTAGCGTTTTAGAGTTGTGTTATTGTTCTTGCCAAGCAGCGACAGAACACACGTGGGGACTATTATAACGTTTTTAAGGGCACATGTTAGAAGGTTTTTATTATCATTATAAAATATCTCACGAACACCCCACGCTTTCTTAGGATAAAAAGATTTTTTTTCTTATCGCTGTATTTTTTTTAACCTATAGAAAATTATTTTAGATATTTTAGTTCAGCTTGTTTGAAAAGCGTGTTTTTTGAGTTTTTAAACTATTGTTTATTTTTTCTTTTTCAGTCTTATCGGTGATAATTTTATAGCAGAGTAAATTTATTTTTGGCGCATCATATGTGAAAACAGTTTCTATGGTCACAAACCCAAATACTAAGTCACATTCAGCTTGCATCAAAATTGATGGACTTGCAAACTAACTTGCAACCCCTTTTTCATCACCGTTGAGGATGATTTTCCTAAAACGGTGAAATATTTGTTCTATGATATCAAACCAAAAAACCGACCACTAAGTTACATTAAGCTTGCATCAAAATTGCATAACTTCTAAAATCATCTCCTATTTCGCCTTCTGAAGGGTTTATTTTC
>DWTU01003344.1:0-10511 GCA_018251515.1 Cecropterus confusis
TTTTAATCAGAATGAAAACGACTCAATTGGCTTTCCGTCATTACTGTTTTATCCGCGCAACGTCTATCGCACAGTCATTTCAACATAACACTGAATGCGCCCCTCTCGCACCGTCATGAGAACGAAATTCCCCGCGCAAGAAAGAGACCGATATTGCAGCTTTGTCCCGTTCCAGCCTGAATGTGGCGTTTTATTTTATACGAAACGATAGATATGATCGTGTCAAGTCATTTTATGATCGTAACTCAAAAATCGATTTTTTTAAATGTGTCGTTTTCGTCCTAACGGTGCGATATATTGTTTATACTACTACGCGACACATTTAAAAAAACCCCTAAAATACGTAGTTTAAAGCCCTAAATAAATATCACATGCTACGACATGCTTACATGTAAAATATTCAGTACGGCAATTTAAAGCAATCTCTATGCAACCAAAGAACTTAGCAATACATAATTATAATTGTATGCTACCTCGGTTTATATTGTACCGGACATGTAACTACACTGTAATTGGTATTTAGATTCAAATCGTCGAAGGTTGAATTAAAAAGTGAAAAACGATACGGGAGGTACGCCAAAAGCTATACACGACACCGAAATTAGTATAACACTTACGTAAACCAACGACAGGTGTTGCTAGAAACTCAGAGAGAGCAAGTAGTAATTGTATATGATTACATCCTTATACAAATTAGTAAGAAGCCGTTATTACGTAACAAATTTGTTTACTAATCTATTGATCAAATTCAGTTACAGATAAATTTAGTAAAAGTGGTAGAACCCTTTGTGAATCAACTCCGGTGGGGTCACCGCCACTCCATTTTCTGGCAACAAAAGTAACAGCAACAAACAAGAACAACAATAAAATAATAAACAATGGTACGGGAGACATACTTGTATGAGACGTACCAACTTAGTCCGAAGGGGAAGTAACAAATTTGATTCCAGCCTCAGGTAAGACTAATTAATGTGGAGTTGGTTAATACGTGCATCGGTGGCAGTGGCCACTTACTAACAGGTGGACTGCATTCTCGTGTGATACTTCTATAAGATAAATACAGCTCAATTTCATTTACACCGTTATCATGCAAGATACAAACAATTTCAAAATTAGTCTTGAAAAGTGCCTAATTAACAAATTTGAGATAACTTTTTTGCGTTTCAGTGTATACTTTTAAATGCGACAATTATTTGTACCTGTACATTGAGCTGGTGTCAAGTAAGTGTAACGGTAAAATTTAATGACGAAACGTGGTCAGTAAAGGTGCCCGTACACCAGTCCAAACGTCGATCGATGTCATCGATCTGACACCGATCGTCAGTTGTTACCAGACGAATCTCATCGAAGAACGATTGAATAGCAACGATATTATTTTGTCCTTACCCGTTTTCTTATGAATGTCGCATAGTAATATTAATAACCGTAGATCCGTCAACCCAATGTCCCACTGCTGGGCTGGGCTGCACGGGTCTCCTCTCAGATTGAGAGAGCTTCAGGCCATAAACCACCGCGCTGGCCAAGTGCGAATTGGTAGACTTCACACACGTTTTGAGAACTTCTTTTAAAGAACTCTCCGGAGTGTAGGTTTCTTCACGACGTTTTCCTTCACCGTAAAGCAGTGACAATTATCTTCTAATACGCACATAATTTTAGGAAAATCAGAGGTGCGTGCCTGAGATTCGAACCCCGGAACCTCGATTGAGAGGCCGAGTTTCAACCATTCGACTATCACTGCTCCAAAAACTGTTCGAACAATACACCCGATCGATGATAGTTAAATTATTGATTCTGGATAGTTATTTTATCGCATGGTATCTGTCGAATAGCCAAAGCTACCATACCAGTAGCCAAGTTTGGAGCACCAATCGACAATCAATCGCTGTGTAGATGTGTGAGCACCTTAATACGGAAACGAACATAATGCGTTCTCAATCGAAACAGATCTACGGTCAGGATACAATAATAAGCTCACCTAATGATACCTCTGGGGAAAAGGTGTTAAAACCTCTATCGAAACACGTCAAAACTGAATTAATAGCCTTTTAACAAGGCGACGACGCTTCGACCAAAATATTACGATTTTTTTACCTGCTTAAACGTTTCCAAATCTCGCGTCTGAGATTATTATAATACTTTATAACAATCTTCAGATAACAAGCCCTAATTTACCTTCAGAACGTCATATGTACAACTCTGAATTTCAACAAACTTTTTTTGTTTCACGATTAGTTACCTGCTATATAAATGATAATAATAATGATGATAAATTCCAAATAATATTGACGTAGAGGATAGTAATTTTTATTTTTTCGTAAGTAGTAGGTACTGACTGCGTTATGTCCTTGTTATTTTTTAATCCCGAAAATATCACTCCTTAAAACCGACACGGTACAATCAAGTATAATGGAGGAACGAAGTGCCAATGCTTATAGCTCCCTAATCGGCGATTCCAGCAACCGCTATAAAAATTCAGTGGCCATCAGAAAACCGTTGGACTCCGCCCCAAAACATTATGTGCCAATGCCGATAATTCCATACTAGCTTCGAACAAACGCTGTCCACGGATGAATTGTGAGGGTATCGATTTATTATTGAAATCAGCCCGTCGCACGCGCTCGACTTCCTGCTCGCGAAATTGCTTATAAAATTGGCAACCGCTCGTGCCGCGCACACGACGTTGTTAATGACACCAAAAAAGTGGACGCGACTTTACTTTTCAATTATGATTAAAGACTGCTCGATACAGCGAGTCATTTTACGTGGATTGAATTTACAATGCACTTTTATAGACCCAACAATAACGAACTCGGCTAATTAAATGCGGTGACGAGTCAACGTATTGTTAATGAGCTCGGATATAATTGAAATGTTCACGATTAATTGCAGTGAATCTAATAAATCTCTTTAATCTACGCACTTTTGTTTCTAACCTTTGATCGGTTAAAAGCGGGGTTTGAAGACTGATGGGGACGCACGTGCCGGTCAGTGCGCACGCGCAGATGTATCGCGACACCTGCCATAATGTTACTACCTCTCTTTTGAACTTGCGTAATATAATATCGTTGTCCCTTTCATTTGGCGTACTTTTAATTCCAACAAAGTATACGTCAGCAACATACTTGGATCAGATCCACATCGTCTTACATTATGTGACCTGTTTTTTAATGGTTTTGTTCTAAAATAGTTCGCAGTATTCATTAGTATTCCTGTCGCGAGTAGTACTGCCTGCAGTCTATGACCATGTTTAATGCTGCAGACTCCGACATGTTTGGGCACTTGTTTCTGGTCTGTGGCTCTACATACTTGCATACAATTTTATATTGCTATGTAATAATTTATGCACTACGCTGATGTAAGTCTAATTGCTTGTATGGATTGCGTAAAAAGGTCTAGCAAAATCCGTTTAGTCTCTTTCTGTAATTAAAAAAATATTTTTTAAAAGAAAACAAAGTTTTTTAACAGACATGGCCTTGCCATTGGTTTTCCTTATATATAATTGACAGTTTGACACCTCTTCCATTTTAAGGATCTTTTCATGTAATCGTATCTCTACAAACGTTTGAGTACTAAGAACAACGAACGACGATGAAGTACGTATGACTTAGTAATATGTTTTTTTTTTTATTATTCAATGAAGTGGCCAATAAGCATGCAGTTTATGGGTAAGTATGTGTCCTTGACCACATCCTTCATACCAAAACACAGCAGCGCTTAATACTGCTGTTATTAGACTGAAATAGGTGTGTAGCTGTGACACGTTCGGAGTCAAACTTCAAAGGGTTGTAGCACTTTCAAAGATATATAGATATTTTAACAACAACAACAATAAGAACAACAACAACAACAATAATAAGATATTTTAACAACAACAACGACAATAATGTGACTGTAACAAGATACTGACTAGTTAAGAAATTTGCTTCACATTTGATAACAGTAAATAGTTGACGCTTTGATTGGACTTTGATTAATGATCAGTATTGACAATGGCGCAGCATGGGACAGGTCTCCCTTGCTGAGAAAATTAGGCACAGCCAGCAACTCACGGAAGCATAACAAAAATGTTAATTGACATCCTTAAAATAAATTGACCACGTTATTTGAAGAAGTGAAATAGCAAAACGAACCTTTAATACATTTGTTACTTTAATTTAAATACTATACGAAAGGTTTTTTTTTTTTGTCACACTGGAGTAGCAAATTAGTATGTAGCCCACCTGATGGTAAGTGGCTACTGCCGCCCATGGACATCTGTAAGCAACTTCATATATAAGTAGAACAGAGGTTTTATATAAAGCCAATCGCAGACGCGTTGCTACTCCCGAGGACTAAGATGGTCGCCTCATATATGTATAAGTAAGTCGGCATCCACACCCTTCTACCGAATCGCAGGAACGCTAGAAATAGGTGTGGCGGTGGTACTTCCCCGGACGAATTTTACTGGTTCTACCACCTGGTGTTAATGAAACTCTACCTAGGTGGTGGTCAGAAAGTGGTAGAACTCTTTGTGATTCAACTCTGGGAGCAGCACCGTCAGACCTAATTCTACCTAATAACAGCAATGTTAAGCGCTGTTGTGTTCTGGCCTGAAGGGTGTGGTAAGGGAGACATATTTTTCCGAGGCATTCCATCTTAGTCCAGGAATAGCAACGCATCTGTGACTAACCTTAGGTGAGACTTTGATCTTTACTTGGGTTGATTACAGATGTCCATGGGCGGCAGTAGCAACTTACCATCAGATGGGCTGCATGCTCGTTTGCTACTTCCATACTGTAAAAAAATCAAGAGTAAGATAAGTATAAGAATGATAAATGATCCTTAAAATTAGTATTGTTTAATATTTCATACCGATAATCACGTTGTTTATGTTCAGAAATTTATTCATCTTTGTTTTATTAATTAAATAAAAGGAACAAAATTCAAAATATTAAGGTTATCAAGTTCATGTTATTGTTATTTATTTCAATAGCACATAACCTCATTTAGACGCCATATTTAGGCATTTTTCTGAAAGGTACATGTTTTCCTCGATCTGACGCATATTACAGTTTGAAATAATATGTAATTGTTCTTTTTTGTATAGACAATTGAGTGAGACCATAGAAATCATCGAAATTCATGTCTTGATGAAGTATGAGTTCCACCGAGGAACCACAGCATCGCAGGCGGTCGCCAATATCTATAGTTGTGGAAGTGGCATCCAGCTGATCGTTTCGTTCGGAAAGAAATTTCGTTTGGGAGATTTCGACCTATCTAATGAACCACGTGGTTGACTCAAGGGTCGGGTGAATAATGACGTCCTGAAAGCTTCCGTGAAAGCAAATTTCAGCCAAAGTGCACGTGAATTATCATTAATGTACAATGTACCAAAACAAACAATTTTGACTCATTTGGCACGAATCGGTACAGTGAAAAAGCTAGATAAGTGGATACCTGAGTGGATGCATGAATTGATCGATGCACAGAAGGTACGAAGACTTGATCGAAGTCTTTTTCTTCTTTCTCGCAACAAAGATAAACCATTTCTCAATCAAATTGTAACGTGCGATGATAAACGAATCGTGTACAATAATCGTAAGCGTTTATCGTAACGGTTGGACGACGATGAACGACCAAAATACAGTACGAAACGAGACATAAGAGAGAAGCTAATGGTCACTGTTTGATGGTCTGGCTCAGGACTCATCGACCACAGCTTTATGAAACCTACCCAAACGATCACGATAGACAACTTTTATAAAGTAGACGAAATGATGGGAAATCTTGCGATTAATCAGCCATAATTAGTAAATCGGATGGCACCAATTCTCCTGCATGACAACGATCGACCACAAGCCGCAAGAAGAACCGTGTCAAATCTACAGGAGTTGAAGTTAGAAACTCTTCGTCACCCAATGTACCCGCCAGACCTTGTCCCCCCTGACTGTCATTTCTTTCAAAATTTAAACATTTTTTTTTTATCTGGAAAAAACATTAACCCCAGACAAGGTTTGAAACTTCGTTTCAAGAGTGCATCGACTCCTGTGATGCAGGTTTCTGCAGCAAAGGAATAAATGAGTTACTTTTAAAACTGTAAAAGTATATCCATTTTATAGGTGCATACATTGATTAAAAATAAATAGTTATGATGGAAAAAATCGCACACACGGCCATGGAATTGTTCTGTTCACTTGTATAATATCAAAGTTTTGCTTAGCCTTACTTAACAACGTCGAAAGTGTGTTAATAAGGATAGAAAACTCACAGAAACTTTTATCTTCACTTCTGAAACTATGCGCTCTACACGCTTACAGCGATGCCGTCGTGCTAGGTAGGTCACGCTCCAAATCTTCCACTCATTAAGAGCTTTTAAATTAAACCTTCTCTTATGTAACTCTATCTGGTTCATGTTAAAGAATTTAATTTTAGATTTACGCAAAAACAATTTAGATTTACAGCTAATGTTCTCTTTTTCACATCTGTTTGTCATTTGCGTAAACATAACGCGAATATCCAGGAAACGCGCAAATCATGTACATTTTATGTGTTACGAAGCAAAACAAACAATTTATGTTTATGTGTACTCAAAATAGTATAATCCACTGAAATGTTAAAATAAAAGAAAATATCGGAATCATAATTACATTTAAAAGAAAACTTGCCCTACTATACAGCATATACGATATAAAAAGTGAGATGTCTGAAAGAGCGCAATTATATAATACTAGTCCGCGATTTGGTGTAAATGATGTACAAACTTTTCACGATTGTCACCAATTACAATAATTGTAAAGGGGAAACTTAAACTTCTGAAAGAAGATATTTGGTTTTATTATTTTAAATTTCGTTTTCTTATAAACCAACATCAATGCAGCCAACACAATGCAAACCTTAAAAACGAGAAGTAAATACTTGAAACTTACCAATACCCGTGGGCGGCTCCAGGGTGTGCTTTACCGCCGCACAGTGCTGCTGCGCAGCCGTGCCGCCCTGTAACCAATAAAAATATATTGAAATTAAAGAAAAAAAATACATATATACATAATTTTTTAATTTACTCTACATCTCTTGTCTGTAGAAACAAAAAATATTTAAGGACAAGCGCTCCTAGTGGTGCTCTTGATAAAATAATCATTACTGAAATAGTAGCCATCAATAACAAGTGTATCCAGAGACGCATAGTACAAAATATGAAAATAATGCAAGCTGACGTTTACACAAGTACGCATGAACGATAAACCGTCTTATTATTCCACCACCCATATTACACGACATTAAACAGATGAGAAAAAGCCGTTTCAGATTTGAACGCACCTTTCAGAATATAACAAAAATGTAGACCACAAAACGAATATACATAACTGTCGTTTTAATTTAAACGATCTTTAATTTAAAGACAAAAATCCTTGTAAAAATATCACATTATCGTCGGTTTCAAAAGCAAGCAAACCATTAAGCGTCACTAAGTCATTATATGGTTATTATCGTGTCTCATTTCTTATGTGGTACATTTAAGACTTTATAATTAAAATAAAATCACACAAATACAACTACATTCATTATTAACCTAAAATGATATATAAATCCTGTGAGCGAAATAATATAAAATTAAGAGAAGCATATCAGTAAACCGATTCATACATTGACATGTCTACAAGGGACTCGAATTTCAATATATCTAGTTTAATTTATATATCTATATATTGTAATCCCAGACAAATGACAATTTCCATCAAATAGATATAATCCTATGATTACGAGTCAGGTTGAGTGACTCGATGAACACACCATTATTAGAAATTCGTGTCTTATCTCACGAAGCTCTGCGACGATTATTATTTTAGCTACTGCTTCGTAAATCAAATTTTATATAAGTACTTAATGTTCACTACTGAGGGACATATTATATTCATGACTTTCAATATTCATAATTAATAGCTTCTTGCGATACATGCAAACACACCCCGATGAAAGCGGGGGTCCTATTTTGTGGCGTTGTGGGTCTCAAATGGTAGGGAATAAAGCTCTTGGAGGATTACCCATTACTCCCCCTATTATCCTCGGTGAAGGGTACCATTGTTTTGGATATCTTCCTGCAAGACACGAGTTGGGATGACGGACTCCCCTTCATGGTCAGGATCCTAATCCAGGAGCCCCCTAAAGAGTGGGCGCCTCTCAAGTGGACGAACGTGGAAGGGTACGCTATCCACTCAGGTGGTATATTAAGCTAAATAATAAAAATAACCAACTAGTCCTAACTTCAGTCGTAGTTCATCGTAAGTTAAATAAAAGTGGAATAGATCTTCAATACATTGGTAGGTATTTGACGGAGGTCGGGTAATCGGATTGTCCGTCATCTGGCTGTAAGGGCGCAATCCGATTTGATAACGTGTCATCGATTGGTGGCCGACAGAACGAATGAAAATGTCTTATGATATACGAAGTACTTATACTTTATGTTTTATTTATATAAACATAACTAGCTGAGCACCGCGGTTATACCCGCGTTTAAAATATGTAACTTGACATAGTTATATGTACGAAATTTTACGACCTTATACTATTTTAACTCCATAGCATTGTTTCAGATAGGACTAATAGCAACAGACATTAGCAGCAGTGACTGTGGCTGCGTGCACGGTTCTCAAGTTTTAATTTTTTGTGCGGAAATCTAATTATATATTATAAAATAGCCTAAGTTACGCCTTATGACATTTGTATAGCTACAATACACATATAGTGCAAGTCCCGTCAAAATCGGTCCAGCGGTTTCAAAGATTACCCAGAACAAACAGACAGACAGACAGAAATTTTAGTAATTGATGTTTTGTTATCAGTATCGTATATACTTCCATATGAATTTGGTAAAGAGCTGTTATTTTAATATTACAAACAGACGCTTTAATTTTATTCATTTGTATAGATAGGACAAAACAGTTCAGTATAGAAAAACTTTGGATTTCAGAGAAAGTTAAATTTCTACTATTGAACCATTTATCTCTTATAAAAGAGAGATCTTAAAATTATGTTCTATATATAATATCTAATAGTTTTATAAAATGACGACGCGAACAAAATAGGTAAAAAAAACAATCCATAATTTCCCAGAATTTGTTATAGTAGTCTAGTACAATAGATATTATTTACTCTAGTTTTGATATAAGATATTTCATCTACGATACGTATATTATACAAACTTTATTTGTACTAAGCTCACTCACTACACTCAGATCTTATGCTCGCGACTCTCGATAAATTAATTTAGATATTGGGGAGTGCAATAAATCCGTCGTAGTACTAAAAGGGCGAGATGAGGCGCAATGTCACGTCTTATTTACTTTTCCATTTATATCTCATTCCCTCTGATTGAACGTGCGGCATCTTCGCCCTCACTTTGATTGGCGTTTCGCGACCCATCACCTAATGCCCTCAAATGAACCTTTTGTGCGAGAAATCTTTTTCGTCAAGAAATTATATTTGTACCAGTAAAAATCTGACAGTAGAATACAATGATGAAATATTTTTTGTTTAATATACGTTCCTACGCTTATTTTAACTGAATGAAATGAATTTACGTAATATCATAAAATAATTAAATTAGATATTAGCCTAGTATAAGCCAATCAAAATGAAGTATTACAAGAATTTAAGACAATTCTTTAAGGCTCAATTATGAAGGGACGTATCTCTTCTCTTGGAAATTAATCCCTGCGACCCATTTTATATTGAAGGCCCATTAATTTGAGGAATTTCGGTGATCCTTTGTCCTGTAGGTACTAGAACGTATAGGATTCAATTCGTGTGACGGGTTACAATCTCTTTTTATAGAAGGCTCCATGTGGGTCGCTTTATGTACAAATGTTACGGTTAAATGATCCCTTTTTCGGGCCAGCTTTGCTTATAAATCGACAAAAATAGTACAGAGTTTTATAATACATATATTTATATAGGTTGTCTGGTCAACGGTGTCGGAGCCTTTAATGCCGTAGAATACGGTCAATTTTATTAACAAATCACCCATTAGGAGAACCCTTTTGTGTTTATATGTATGATTTTTATCTCGGGCAGACATGAATAAGTTAAAAGACATAATCTCGTTCCGGTACCATAAAAAATAAGTGGAAATTCATACTAAAAAAAATGGTAGGTAATTTGTCCATGAACTTGACTCAATTCTAAGCATTAAATGTTCGGACAACGATCATCGGACACCTACATATAACACTTTTTCTTGAAAAAATAAATATAGGTGTATAATGTATCGACATTATACACCTATATTTATTTTTTATATATATAAACGCTTTCTACACTCATAGACCCAAAGTAGGATTTTCTACTGTGTCGTGGGTGCCATGGACACACAAAGACAAATGCATAAACACCCAGACCCAGAATAGAATCTAAACTCATCATTCAGATGTCTGCCTGGCCGGAGATCGAACCCGGGACCCACTGCGTGTCAGAAAGGTATGGTGACCGTTCCGCCACGTGTGTCGTCAATGAAGCAGCTGCAATGAAGGAATTTC
>DWTU01003345.1:0-10511 GCA_018251515.1 Cecropterus confusis
AAAATGCAATTAGGGTTCCGCACAAAAAATTAAAACCTAAGAAACCGCACGCGCTGTACGGGCATGCAGGAACCTTTACTGCTGTTAATGTCAGTTGTTAATGTCATTAGTCCTCTCTGATCTGAACAATGCTATAATGTTAAAATTATACGTATGAGGTCTAAAATTTCGGCAATATGTAACTACGTCAAGTTACATTTTTTAAGCGCGGGTATAACCGCGGGGCTCAGCTAGTTTTAAATAAAACATAAAGCATATCAAATAAATAGGTACGGCCAATAGCCTAATTATTATATTTTTATTATTGTTATTATTTTCTCTTTTTCTTTTTTAGCTAATTTAATCTACGATACTCATATACGAATCAATGTAAACCCAAATTAATATAATTATATAAGTATTTTTAAGCATTATATTAAGTAATATTACAAACTTTTGTAGTTTCTTTAATGCTATTTCATCAAAATTATTAAAATGTTTGTTAAATGATAAATGACGTAGAATATCTACACTAATTACGAAACATACATGCAATTATATATAAATAATCTCAGATCGCTACAATTTTGTGTGATTCGTCGCTTATGAATATCTAATAAAATCGAAAGGATGTTCACTCACTCACATTTTGACTTAGCATCGCAGAGCCTAAATTACTGAAGAGAAAATCTTGAAATTTTGACAAGAGGTTCCGTAGACGTCCACTGAGAACGGTTTTTTTGATATTCGGGGTAGAATATCAGAAATAAGGCACTATTGGAAGAAGTAATGTTATAGTCGAAGCAAGGACTTATAAAGGATTTTCTGGAAACTTCATCCTGATTCAAAGATCCAAATCCACGGAATGGTAGGAAAGGGTAATAACTAATCTCTCACATCAAAAACAACCGATACAAGAACTCCAGCAACAAATCAAGGAGGATATCATAAGAAGTCCAATGCCAGCAAGGCCGCGGGTGGATGCAAAAGCGAGCCCCTGATTAGGCCTGGGGAGCGGCCGTGCTCCGACAGTCTCTGTTCGGAACTTGTATATATGCAGGATGTTGAGAACTAAGAAAGCGTGATTCAGAATTCGGTGGCGCCATCTGTTGATGAGTAGCGGGGGGTCGCCACATACATTAATTAGTGATATACAACACAATAGTTAAATATATATTGCATAGGTATAAGAAGATGATATGTTGTCCATATTTGGGTTCAGGCTTACAAATTTCATTTCATTTCATATAAATAATCTATCTTTATCAATAATTCAATATATAACAAATAAACCAACAATAAATTTTTAACATTAACGTTACACCTAATACTTATAAAAATAGCAAATAAATGTACTTACTTGCGTCGCGATCCTTATAAGAAATCCAGATTTTCAATTGCTTAAAACTCTGCGTGAACGATAAATTATTATAGACGAAAACAAAATGGCTTAAGGCTGTTAACAATTGACAACATAACATTTGGAATACTAGCACAACTGATTAAGGAGGCTATTCGAAAAAAATAATCTACCAATTTCATATTATTGGAGAGAACCTTGAAATTTGTCCATATTAGTCTGTGTCCATAATAGGTGCATTTTCCTTATGTAGTCTGTGTGTAAATCTAAATAAATGTTTTTTTTTTAAGTTCTTGTTTCGGTTTCGGCCGTAACTGTGAGCCGGGCCGAAAGTTTGGTTTCGGCTGAAAAACCAGTTTCTTCCGGACACTAACATGAAACCTTAACAACAAACGATAGCGATCAAATTTTGCACATCAGCATGATAAGTTTAGTCATGTCATTTAAAATCTTATATGGTGAATTCCAATCCAATCCAAGAACCGATTATTTTTAGGCACTTCCTTAGTATGGGTACTAAATTTATGTTACCCAAAATAGTAGCTTTTATAAATATGTATTTCGTTTAAATATTTATATGACGATCGAGCGAAAGGTATAATAAATGGCGCTATTTGTAATAATTAGTTACACACACATACCTATTTGCATTTTGCTATCATTTCATTATTTTGTAACAGGAAAATAAAAGAACAATTCAGTGTAAAATAGTCACTATATTGTTTTGTACAGATCACATATTCAAAACAATATTGCCAAATTTACACGCATATCTTAAAAATACTCTCCGTCCATACCACCATTATTTATCATTAAAATTACATGGAACTAGTTTTGTGAAATTGAATAGACAATTGCTCAGTTTCGATAACGAAACACCGCTTCGTTACCTCATACTACCGCACATCAGGTAAAATACAATAATTTGTTATGTATTAAGAAGCAAATACCAACTAGCTTTTCTGAGTGTCGACAACCTATTTATCAACTCTTGGTTCACTCCTTATTTTTTCTTCCCTTTTAAATGTATTTCAAGCTAAAATAACTAAGAAAAAGTACATAAAATATTTAACGGAATGCAATATGCTTACCCAACTGTGTAGCGAAAGTTACTTAGTTAGGTATACGTTTATTCCATTGGGGGGATGTAGTGAGATTTGCCTCGACAACGCCTCGCACGTGATATTGATCACATTGGGAGAAAAACATGTTATACTTATTTAAATCCAGTTTCTCGCAATGTTACAGTTTCTAGCACAAACTAATGCGGGATATTTAGCCGAGACCCCTTCCTACGCGAGATTAAATGAGATTCAACCCCTCCCCTCCCTCAAATGTCCCACGTCAATATTGGAGGTCCTCCTATTCATAAATGCTCCATAACTACCTCTTAGCTAGTTATTTTCTCATTGTTTAGTGCCAATTAAACAAATTAAACGAAGTTAAAATGCCAGTAAGTTTTATAAAGTAAAACAATCCGCGACCTCTGAAGAATGACACCCTACAAAAATAAGTAGTAAACCAAGGGAAGGCAACATCATATATTATACTGTATACAACATAGATACTCTTAGTATCTACACACTTAGTCCAACTTTTCCGAAATGTAATGTCGCATGCATAATTTAGAAGAAAAAGTTAGAATATAAAAAATATACAGACTCACATCCTTAAATCGCCATATGACTGTTTAAGATTGTAGATGTGGGCTTTAAAACAAAGAAAGTATATACTTCTATCGTTTTAAAATTAATATGCCGGCTCTGCACTTGTGGCGTAAGACAACGGTTCACACTTGACGGCATTTCCTGATCGATGTCATTTTTTGGTCTTTTGGTCAAGGGATCGCGCTTTACTTGCGGCACGTCAATGCAAGCGCGTACAATTCCAGCATTTTTATATTAATAAAATATGCGTTTGGTGAAGTAACCATCACGAGCTATAACTGATGAATGTTATTAAACCGGATCCGTAGCTTGTCAATTTGACACAAAAGCAAAAATAATAAATAACATTGTAGCATGATACAGCGGCCGCAGTGACAGCAATTTCGTTGTCAATTTTTGTTTAACGCTCGCAACTGCGAACGAAATCGTGAACGTCACAAGTGCAAGAGGGACACATTATTCGTGCAGAGACCACGCGGATATTGCGTTATATTTGAAGTTTCACGTTATAATGAACCATGCTTATTTTTTATACTCCAAGCACCAAAAACAACATTCGGTAAACGCAGGACTAGGTAACACTTAACGCTTTAAGTACTATCACGGTTTACAGTCCATTTGTATGTACATTTTTCTCAAAAGTACACAAAATTGACAAAATAAAACAAAACACATTGAAATATACCTATATTTTAAAAATTCGCAAATAAAAAAATTCTCATATTTCTTTTTCTACAATTTTCAAACAAATTACAACCATAACAAAACTATCTAAAGTCGAAAAAAATATAATTTAACTAGATAACTAATTAAATATTTACAATATTTTACACAAGTAATAAAATATGTTTCACTCGCGCATCTTTATCCGTCTTTAAAAAATAACACGTCTCTTTTTGACTATTAAAATACCTTTAAACATTACACTAAGTAGGTATGTTTATTTAATTATTATTGCTGCCATCGATGTACATAAATAGACTAACCATGACCAAACACTATCGATTGTGTCCGACTTTTATACATTTTATAACATGACGTCATTGAGTATCAATGAAATTTTCCCTTCGAATTAATTTTAAATATAAATAATAATTACGACATGCAAAAATACTTATGTGCGCCATCATCGTGATTTAATTGCGCATAGTAAAATCGTAAGTATGCATGCATATATTTTATTAAGTGAAATATTTTTTGATTATTTTCCAAAAATCAAGCAGAGTGCGTAATTTATGTAAATGAATGAGAATTCATTCACTTAGGTTACATACCCCACTAGACCGTGAAGTTAGTTTATATTACTAGGATATTTACAATATGATATACATTTTCATGAATATTATATCATTAGTAAAGGTGATGCCCTCGAGATCCTAATAATCACTGCTTACCACAATAAGCCATAGAATTCGATAGGATGGAGAGCAAGACGTCCAAAAAAAGTACATTAATGAGAAGGCAGGTACACATTGTGTACTTTTTAACCGACTTCAAAAAAGGAGGAGGTTCCCAATTCGACAATTTTTTTACATAAAGGTACATCTTTAATGTAAAAAGTACACAGCTGAAACTAAATATTAGACAATAGTTTAAACATTTCTAGAATGTAGGTATTTCTTGGGACATTTACGTGTCTTTTCGCATACCGATGACTGGATTTGTTCGATAAAGATAGGGTCACATCTTTCAATTTGACTTAAGTTAATTTAGGAAAGGGCGTTAGAAAAAATTAGGATATAGCAAACCGTATCTACTATACCTGATCATTAAACAGAAAAAATAGTTTTAAGCATAAAACTGTAGATATCCTGGCCGAGCGCCACCGAAAAAGTGACGTGGATTGTTAATTAACAGTTAAGTATAACTGTTAATTTGTTTCAAATCAGTCAGTAATTTGTGACGCATTTTCACGATTAATAATCTAGTATTTTTTAGATTTTTTACTGCAAACTAAGAGTTTTTCCGACCCGCTTTTTTGATACGCATTATATTTTATTATACCCAATTCTTTACGATAGTATCTGGTACAGTACTTTAGTACTAATATTTCAACAAAAAGCCATCTTCTATTCAAAATTAGGCAAATGCAACATAAAGAAGCAAATAAAATCATTATTTTTACTTTTAATTTATAATTAGTCAAAAATACAGTTTTATGTAGAACAAAAACCGTCTTTAAACATTGATATTTTGAGATATATGTATGATTGACGTTAATGGTGTATTTTTATTCAAAAACAGTAACGTAAGATTTAAATCTCACTGCGCATTATTAGTAAATAATATTAAGCTTAAACCAAACTTATTTAACATATACCTACAACTTTGATTAAAAAATGAAGGTATCAATATAATAATTATTACTCTTAAATTTTTACATGAAATTGTCCGGGATACTTTTCTTTTATAATCAAACTTCAACATACCGTGGTTTAACAGTTGCGAATTACATTTATTGATTTTTTATACGTATGTATCTAAGGGCCCCAGCACACATGCTACTTTTGTCACTGGCGATCGACGATTATGTTGGTTTTTAGGCGCTAGATACAGCGATTAAACATATTATCATTTAAGGGACCGATCGCAGCTACTTTGGATAGTCGAACGTGAAAAACGACCACGTCTGAATGAAGCATCAATGCAAATGCCACTACTAGAAGTAGCATGTCTGCGAGGTCTATAAGTAGTACATTTTTTTAAAATTGTACAATAATAATACACAACGCAATAACTGAAATTTGGACTACAAAAAAACTTTTTCAACAATATACGCCAAAGATGTAATAATAAGAATATCTGGTTTTGTACTTAATATCCTGTTGGTTTTGATAGTACTTAATCTACTTTTATGGCTTATATTTCACATAAAATAACATGATGATCTTGCGAACAAATCCTCATTCCGTAGATTTTTATACATTAATTATTTATAAAATCGATACAAAAGCATGTATTTTAAATTCAAAAATCATTTGCCTCATATGTTTATTTACAATTTCATACATAAAATTTTAGTGGCAATAGGCCGACGTTGAAAATAATATTGACAGCTGTTTTTGAGAAAGGTACTGAAGTCATACTTAGATGTAGTTGTAATTTTGTAATAAGGCTGTGGCACACGCATATCGTCCATCGCTTAAATTAGTCCACAGTTTCAAAGCATTTAGGAAAATTAAAGCTCAACGGTCATCATATAATAGTTATTTATATGATTAATGTAAATCATTGATTTATTTCTATTACCTTTTATATCTGCTGAAATACATTTATTGATAACATAATCAGAAGATTATTTAAATACATGATTCATTAAAGTATAAATAAAAAATATTGTACGCGCTTTTTATTTTTCGTAGGCTCATTTGCCTACAGCTCATCTGAAGGTAACTGCCAGTCATGGACATATGTCTCAGCTGGAACGTCTCGAGTAAGTATATCTCCCTATACTAAATGTGCAAATCTTACTATAGTAGATAGCGCTGAGTGAAAGAACATGGCGTTAGCCATAACCAAGATCAAAATAATACATAATACATTTATTTGATTTCACATCATTAGTACTTATTAAACATCACTTAAAATTTCCATGAAGCAGTCAATGAATAACTTCAAAGATGATTTATTCCAAGACATGGGGGATATACCTAACCAATTACACTAGCCTAAAATAAAAAAAAACCGGCTCCTGTGATCAAACAAACATTGTTCATTTGACTGCAGATACAGAAAAGGGTTTTTAAGATTTTATTGTGCTTGGTGAGTAGCATTGGCTTGTCGAGGTATACTCATGAAAATGTATACACATTATAGCACACAACACCCGGATGTACACAAAATGTTTTCAATTATCACTCACTCACTGTGCTAACAACATACTCAGATATTATTAGATCTGACCTATATTATAATCTGAAGGAACAAAACAAGTACATTCAAAGTATATTACTTAAATAAACCAGATCAAGTCAACTTTCACAAAAATACTCTTAACCCCAGGCTTCAGTTGTCTACAACTAAACTGGTAGTTGTACCCTGCACGGTCAGAACAACTACTGTACTACTGAAACACTTATAATCCATTCCGTACCACTATCACAACACTTGCCTATTCACTTGTATTCATCTTCCACTTCGTACTCCTCTTCGTCGATTTCTTGATTGGCTTGTTGATGCTGAATTAGCGCCAAAGGACCCTTTTTGTAGGCAGTCATCTCCTATAAAATAATAAACACAACATCAAATGTGTACAACGCCATCTAGTCTCAAAAAATTATAGAAATATGTAAATATTCTAAAATACCTACTTTAAACCATAAATATAAGCAAGAAACATCTACATATTTGAAAAAAATATGTACATATTTCATTTGTTTTAACTTGTAGGGGGGTTAAGTTAGTGATTATAGTAAGTAATCCTTTGAATTGGATAGAAATTCTGTCACAATCCCCGAGATTTTTTTGTTATAATAACATATGTATCAAATGAACCAAAACAATATATCAATAACCAACTCGAAATACCTACCTTGTAGACCACTGACCACTGTCACTGAGGTATAAGTTGGACTGATTGTTACAAGTATTGTTATTATTCGGCTCAGTATATCCAACAAAGTATGAACTGTATTCTTCTTCGAAGTCGAGCATGATAAATGGAATTTCCTTACAGAATACAGATAGGCTTTTGAAATTTATTAGGAAGGCATTTTCAACATTTATTGAACCAAGGCAACACACGGTTCGCGGGCCTATTTAAATCAGTCTTATGCGATCCACCATTACCTCATGGTTCATTATCTCATTTGGTTACTATGTGTCCTGTTTTCAGATTGTCGACTGCTGACCTAAGGCGTGTAAATAGTAGATGTAAGATTGTATATTCACCCTGTCGTATCTCGCCTTATCCTGTTCGGAGAGGGACTCATACTTGTTCTTGGTCTCAGAGTCCGCGGCCGCCCAGCGCCGCCCCAACTCCTTCGCGATAGCGCCCATCGAGTACTCTGGATTCGTCGCCTTCACTTTAGAACGTTCGTCGTTACAGAACCAGAAGAACGCTGACCTGTTGGGCGATAGCGATTATGAGTTTTCGTTAAAATGGTATATATTTTTTTAATTATATATATATTGTAGGGTGTTGAATGTAGAAAGCGTTATTACGACCCTTGAAAACTTTTTCCAAGAACTCTTAAGTGTAGTGTCCACTCGTCATTTGACTTCACTGTTTGGTAAAATTACAAGAGGTAATTGATTTCTATTATGCACATAACCTTGAAACACTGAATGTGCAGTCATGAGATTCAAAACTTAGTTCCTCTGATTGATACGCCATTTATGGGAGTTAAAAATGGAAATGGCTAGATTTGATTTAACTAAAAAGGTTAAGGTAGCGACAAGTTTGCAGTGCCTTTGAATGCTGAAGGACGGTAAATGTAAGTTCAGTGAATATTAAAACATGTACTCATACATTCTTTTATGTACTCATATGACAAAAAACTGCAATTAATAATCGACATGATATGCTATGAACAAATTTAATGTAGGAACAATACAATCATTTAATAACCACAAAAAGTACATTTTTAAAAAGTTTAAACGACATTTATGCACCTTTCTTGCACACAATAACTCATAATTAAAACCAAAACAGACAGATACAAACATGGGTACATACTTAAACATAACATGTCTGTGGATACTTAATTATTGAATTAATGGTATATATTTTTTAACATGTGTAGATGTAGTTGCTGTAAGCTGTAAGTAACAAGGCTGTAGTCAAACTGATAGTAAGTGGCCTCTGGTGCTTATGGACATCTATAATCAAATCAAGATATGTTAAGTCCTGCCTGTGGTTCACAACAGATGTATTTCCATCCACTGTAGATTAAAATAGAATGTCTAAGATAAGTATGTCTCCCTAACTACCACACTCTTCAATGCAGAACACACCAACACTTATCACTGTTGTTAGAAAGGCATAAATAGGTGAGGCTTTGCATGAAAAGGGTTCTACTACATTGAAAATATCAGTAAAATAAATTTATCAAGGGTTCTTGACCATAACTCACAGCGAACGTTTTGGCGCGTTCGGATCCTTCAGCTGCTGCCGCTTGCGTCCGCGCACCTTCACGTCCTTTGGTGGCACGTAGCTCTGCATTTCCAGGTCGTACCGCCGCTTGTCTTGTTCAGCCATGTCTTGGAATCTCTGCTTCTCTTTTTCTGACATTGTCTGTTGATTTTATCAATAGCAATATAACAAAATGCAAGGTGACCGAGTCACTTTATACATGGCCACCTTTTTTGTCCTTGGGAGTAGCTTTGCATCTGTTGATTAGAATTGACTTTGGATAGAAACGAAAGGCGTTTATTGAAACACCCCCCCCTCCCATATTTCCCCTATTGTGAGACTTCATGACATATAAGATGTCACGTAAAAGTGGTATTCTTCTGGTATTACTTCATTGGATTTATTTTGAAAAGCAAAAACATAATTTGTTCAGTGCTTTCATTTAAGATTGCTGAGAAACTTGAATTATAATGAAAAATTTTACAATAAAATATGGTATATGCTACATATTCTTCATTTCAACTTTCGCGTTTTCAGTAATCGCAGGTAAAAAATTATGACCATGTTCCAAACCCACATCATTTTGATTTAACTGAAATCGAACAAAATTAACATCTCCTCGTAAGTAGAGGAAATGTTAATATTGTTCCACAAGCACTAAAAAGTAGACCTTTGAGTTGGAAAACTTGCATGAATGTTTACAGATGGCAAATGAGTTGTGCGATTTGTTCGTGAAATTTGATCTGTGTATGTAGCGAAGGCTTATTTTTAAAGGAAAATTCATAATGGCACAGCTGAATATCAATTAGAATACAAAGACCTTTTTAAAGTGGCAAAACAATTCATTAATACACAATTCTGTAAAATCTTGAGTAAACCTGATGATAAAATTTAATAATTGATTTAAATTATTTTAATTTATTTTTTCTAGTGCTAGTTCTAGTGCTAGTAGTAGTAGTTCAGAACGTATCTCTTTCAATCCCATCAAACTGTACTTAAATGGTACCCCCCTCTCCACAAAGTGAGATTCCATGAGATTCAACTCGACTCCCTTCCCCCCCCCCCCCCCTTGAATGCCTGACGTAATTAATGACATTTACATTTTTGTACTTAAGTACCTCTCTAGCATGAAGCTGTTAAGTACATATGAGGCGAATATCTCAGTCAGTTGCATCTGTGATTGGCTTTAGATGTTGATGGGCAGAAATGATATTTTACCAGAAGGTGGTCTACATACTCCATTACTACTTCAATCTCACAAAAAAACAAAAAATACTCGGTTAATTGAATTGACATTTGACAAAAGCATTATGGACACACCAGGGCATCCTCAAGCTTAGGGAGAGAAACATATTCTCTTCCTAAATTTTGAAACATAATATTACCCGATCCATTATATTGGACCGAAATATATCGAAACATAGGAAGGAAT
>DWTU01003346.1:0-10510 GCA_018251515.1 Cecropterus confusis
AAGTAAGTTATTGATATATATTTTATTTAAATCATTATATCGTGGGTAACATATTGGTAGGTATATATGAAAACTATAGACATTTTAAAATGCATAATACATCCCATTACTTTTGTAAAATATTGTAAATATTTGTCCAGAAATTGATATAGTATATTCAAATAAAATAAAAGCGGTCATCATATATGACTTTTAGACATTTTGTACCTTGAATGGTAAAACTGCATGATACACTGCATATTTACAAAGTTTGAATATTACGCTAAGTAGTGACAAAAATTATCAACATTTTGACAAAGATTTTACCTTTTACAAAGCGCGACGGGATATATGATTATTTCCATATATTTTGCTAAAATATTAGTGTAGCTATTATTGCTCAGAACCGCATGTGACCTTGCGGGTTATAGGCGATCTATAAATGCACAACGTGCGCGGTCACAAGCTACTCAGTTCCATAGTGGCTAAATAACATTAACAATCATATTTCCGCGCTTCGCAGGACGCATTAACCTGACGGTTGGCTTAAAATACCTGATGGTATTGTATCCCGTCATCTGGTCAAAAAACAGGAGGTTACCTGAAATTATTCCGGGAATTTTGAAAATCGTTTTTTTATGGATTTTGGTATGCTCTTTTCAAATATCAACGCGCCGCTAACAGTTTTTTACAATATCTCCTTGTTGACGCATATTGCGATAAAACCATTTACATACATTATTAAACTAGAAAAAATATCCTACAACAATTACCGTCCACACATAAAAACAGTAAAAGAGCAAATGCTCGAAAAATACGGTGATGATATTTTAATTGCGCTCGAGCGCCAAAAACAGTACGAAAAGAGCCTACCGATAATCCATAAAATAAGCAATACACAAAATTCCCGGAAAACTTTTCAGGTAAAAGTACCAAATGACTGGACTAGTAAGCGGTTTAAAAATATTTAATAAGCACTGCAACTCATTAGTCGCTATTGGTCGCTATGCTTATTATACTATTTATGTGACGTGAATTGGTGTTTCGGCAATTGTCCGATTATGTATCAAATGTTATCAAGGTGAACAATACACATAATTTACACGCATCAACAATTCGACGCTAACATTTGCAAGTTATGAAAATAATCGTATACCCTGTTTGCAATAATTATGCACCCACCATTTTGGCTCTAGTTTGTAGTATTTTGAATTTTACACGCATGATACTACATAAAAAAAACTTTTTTATGTTAGAAATTGTATCAGGATCAGGGTTCGCTTGGATCTTCGGTTCGAATAACCCATCAGAGAACAACGATCGGAACTACCTGCGCGTGAGCAACGTCTTCACCAACCGCCGGCTCTCCGACAACACTCTCATCACCCCGAAGATCCGAGTTGCTCCATCTTGCGCTTCGTCTCCGGGCGGTACTCCAGGGGGTAGCAACTCTGCCCTCCCAGCGCGTCGACACTCCAGCATTGGGCCACAGGAGCGCCGCAGCTCCGCCGTAAACCTGTCGCCGCCGACTGTAAGTCATAAATACCCAAAAACACCCCACATTACCTAAACACACAATTTTGATGTAACTAACATTTTGCCATATTCGCCAAGCCAAAACGTCCCAATTAAACTTAAGTAAACTTCCAGTACTATCTCCAGCTGCAATACCCGATAACAGGCAATCAATCTCAGTAAGATTCACAAGATGTCTTCGGTATTATTAGAAGTGACCATGTTATTTTGACAGGCGGCTCATCACCACAGGGGAAGAGTGGGCGGCTCAGGCTCGAGCCTATCCGTGCCGTCGACATCACACGTTGTAAGTGATGTACATCACCACGTCTGAATGGCCGCGTTGTCCCCAAATCCTTATTGAATGTCTAATACGAAAGGCTTTCATTGATGTGGTCTGTCCTCTTCAGCGGTTTCGTCTTCTTCCCATAGCAACTGGGGGAGAAAGCGTCATTGTTTGCATAATCATCACTCGTACACATGTGCACGAACCTGGATAACGTGGCGTATCACAACCGTGTGCTCTCTCTGTTCATTAGATATCTCATATCATCATTTCAACGCTCCTACTTCCACTTCCACGAGGAAACCGAAGCAATTTGACCCTTCGAGAGGAACCTTCATGCATGTTCGTTAAACTATTTGTGAACCGGCAGTGACGCATGATGCTGAGCGAGTCTCGCACGCCACTCAATCATGGCGAATGCTTCTGAATCTTACACCATGTTTTGATCGTCGATTCTGTGTTTTGGCAACCTAATTGGCAGATTGATTGGCAAATAGATTCATGAATTGGTTGTAAAAATGTCAAAATAATTATTTCAAAATTCAAAATTTGTAAAAAATACAGCGCCTTTTGGACACCGAAGACGACAGTTAGTGGCTATGCGACAAACATAGGAATAATACAGACAGCCTTTTGGACTGTAAGCCAATTAAAACTGAGTTCAATGATTATTTTGTACACATGTGTGTGTGCGTTCATAAAAGTGCTAACTGATATATATCAGTTAGCACTTTTATGTAAATATAAATGTGTTAACTGATATATATCAGTTAGCACTTTTATGTACAAACTATCTTCGCTGTTGACCGTTTTGGTGCAATCGCAAGAGTAGCGTGCTGACCACTAAGACAGTTGGTTTACAATCCATGTAACGTGAGTATTCGGCGTAGTGTTTTTTAAAGTCGCTGCATTTCGTACTTACGCGTCAACTGCAAACCTAGATGCCAATTAGACCAGGCAACGTGCATAGTGAATGACATAATAATTTAACCAACTTTTAAAATCCGTAACAAAGTACATAAATTTCTGTTATGAGAATAATATTTCGATTACGTTCTACCACGAAACAACCCTAGTGTTTTATGAAATATAAATGCGAATTAAATTTTGCTTGTTCGATAAGCCAATGAATCTAAATGGCATCCAAACGCGATTGGCTTTTAGACGAAATGTAGTTTAAAGTAATACAGTTTTCGTGTCCATGGGAAGACCGCAAGCCTATATGTATAACGCTGTCTCATTCACTGTTGCTATTTGTCCTTCTATGCAGCTTGCACGGAGCATGATTGTGAGTATAATTCCTCTCTAACTTGTCAGTCGTTGCGGAACACGCAACCGGGACATCAGATTTATTTCTTTCAAATTTTGATCATTCGCTATAATGTTGCTTCATACGATACCAAGTCAGTGAGGAAATACCGTTATATAACCGCGATGTGTACCCGCAACATCTACGTGGAAATCTTCGTGCGTAGAACCTACATGTAGTTACTCTATACCATATCTAGATGACACGCTTTGTCACACTAAAATACCAACGTTCATTCTCAATAGCATGTGGTAGACACATTTACTTGCCACACAATAGGTATAGTCCTCATCACGGATCTAGGGCTCTAATCAATACTAGTTATGCTGAGAATAAGGTGAGACCAATGTGCTTCCTTGGAGTCACAACTTTTCTACTCAACCAGCATATAAATAATTATGATCAATATCAGAAGTAGCTCATCGCGTCATTCAATTGCTCGCGGTAGGCACGAGTACGTCACGTCATTCAATCGATGTCGGTACAAATGCATCCCATAAGTGCCATAAGTCCCATAAGTGCTCGGTCGTTTTACGTACAAGTTCGTCGTGTCATTCAATCGCTCGGTCGATATCGCACAAGTTCATCACGTCATTTCATTACGTGGTCGATTTAAGCACTCACTTGTCACATTAAAACGCAGTCAAAAGAACGTCATCTACTAAAAAATATTAAAGACTAACACAAGTAAAGGGTAGAGCACATGATCCGTGACGGGAATTCTACAAAGTGCTTAGACACGTAGTGCATAACAATACTCGCTGGTGCTTTCGTAGACTTATTATAATAAGACCTTACAATAAGATTATTTATTGTTATATGAATATACAAATAATAATAAAATACTATTTCTCAGATAGATGATATATCTAAAAAATAAATGCATAAAAGGAAGAGGTTAAGAAAAAATATATTTTCTACTTTTTTCCTATAAACGACTATATCCACGTCATCATATTCAATATCATATAGAAGTTTAGAATATTTAATAGACATAATAAAAATATTTTTATTGTAAGTAATAAATTTTCTATCTACGTAATTCGTGTATTCAAAAAAATGTGTATTTATGAATATATGCTATGGTAAATGAGCTTTAATAGTATTACCAAAAGTACATAAGTAAATAAAAATATCTTTATGGTTCATAACATTGCTATTCCAATAATGATTATCTGTACATATGTACAATTCATTATTCATATTTCAAAAATATATTACGTAATAAAGTAACGTATAATAAAATATGCTTTTATTTAAATTCTAGAGATAGTATATTATTTGTAGTACTAAAATTATTAAGTACAAACTAAGTAAAATTATAAAGAGTAGCGTTGGAACTAAAATAGTATTAATAAAATTGCAAAACAAATTTATCAACAACTGTCTGCGATAAAACAAAAAATGTACCGGACCTGCGGATTAACCGGAATTGAGGTAATTAAGTTATCATAATTAACATGTTTTTCAAGTGTTCGTAGCTAATATTTTCATCATTTCTCTGGCGAAAATGTAGTAGAGATATAATTTGCTACGGGAAATTCAAATAAATCAATTCAAACAAATTAAAATAAATTCTAACAAATTAAAATAAAATAACTTCGCAGCGTATCAATGTTTTGTAGGTATTATAACAAGATAGTCACAAAGTGCGAACGTGACTGATGAAAATAAAAATAAATATATTGTTTAATCAATTTTCATTGATTCCTTAGGACAAGAAGCAAAAAGTAACGCGGCTAATCATTATATACGTCTTTGCACATAATGAGTGTGTTCAATACGTCGCTTCTGTGTTATATTATATGAAAACAGATAAAGCAGTAAAATGGGTAAAGAATTAATGTTAGGGTGATAGGCGGATTAACGCCCTTGTAGCGAAGGGATCTCGTCAGTCATCTCCACAACTAAATAGGCGTTCGGTAATAAACTCTTGTTTAAATATTTGTAATTGAAACCCATTTATAATAAATAAACATATCTATTATTGCGGATATTTTAAGAACCTGTATATACTTAGTGAACATATCGTAAAGATTCAATAATATAATACTCAAATGCATAATTATAATTTATTTTGCCGCTTTCGCCGCGAGCCGATATACTATATGGTACAAAAATATTAGCTGGGAACACTTGCTTGTAGTGCAAACGCTATATCGTTTTGTGTGCGCTTTGTAGGGTGGATCGATGCCGAATACATCTTCGAGCGTTCCTTACCTACTAACGGCCTCAATGCAGTCGATCAAGACTCGCCGCGCCTCCGCCGGCGTCTCCGGGTCCCAGGAATCCCAGGGGATCCTACAGCAGATTAGTTCAGGGGTGGTAAGACACCTTCCTTCTACGCCCACCCGAATGTCCAGGAGCAGCAACAGCCAGTGGAGCACTATTCAGGGCGCCACCGCCGCCGGCTACAACGCTTTGAGGCAGACCGCTTCCACCGCGGTCCGCAAGTGCCCATCACTTAATATTTCCCTTGCCAACTAAGATTACCTCGATCTCCCATCACCCGTACTCGATGACCCCTATTCCCATGCCACGCTTTCGCGTAGTACGAGTGATCGGTCGAGACCGAAAAAACGAAAGTCGAAGCCGCTGCTTCGCAAAGTGTTGAGGAGAAATTTTGATAGATATATCAAAATGGTTAGAGAAGCAATTGAGCTCAGGCAACGGTTCCGCCGTGTGCCTATCGACAGCAGCTCTTCTGATGATGATGATGATGATGACTGGATCTGATGCTTGACTGACTTGTGCCGCTCTCCTTACGTGTAGTGATCGTTTGTTGTTGTAACAGTTGTGTCGAGTCTATGCGGTTTGTTTGCGCTCTCTTGTATCTAATCTTCTTTTCGTTACTCTGTCGTATCTTCCGAACTTTTTGTTCCGTTACGAAAACTGATTCGCTTACATTATGATTTCACGTTCGCTAAATACATAAAGCTACTTTATATCCAAGTGATTGGCAGTAAACGTTTGAAATGGATCACTGTGAGCTTTAATTGATATAATGTGGACATATCACTTCTTCGTTAAACACGTTTATAAGGTGAATGAAATGTCCACGTGTTTTAAAATTAAGAAATTACGAAAATTTGGAATTTTTTAAATAGTAACAAAATGTTACCAAACTGATGGTATACAGCGAATTGTTGTATACGGTGCTGTGATATAGTATTGTTATATTTATTAGAGTCTATATTATAATACTTCTCCTGTTCTTTATACAAGTAATAACTGAAAGTTAAAATTTTGAGCATTTAGTGCTGTGTAAGGGTCAGCGAAGGAGTGTTATGAAATAAATGTGCCAAATCGAAACACTCTTGTGAGCTCCTTTAGAAACCTATACTCCGTAGGAATGAGGGTTAATTTCTCAAAGCGGAGTCAGTCGGGGTGATTGTGCGCTCATATTATTTTGCCTGGAATAATTCGTAATAATTACAATTCAAATTGTGGATTACTAGTATAGACCATCTGCATTCAATACACGCATTTTTAAGTATCACCACATCCACCTGTTTACGCATGTTCTGTCATTCATATATTACATTACAAAAGACAGCATGTAACTGACGTACATGATGAAGAATCATTTCATTAATACTCTCACAAAGCCATGTACTTCAGGCATTTTCATGAATCGTTGACATCAATAAACTGAGTAAAACGTTAAACAGACTAAAATCACCGTTGAAAACCTCTTCATTTTATTAGTAAACATTTATCAATGAACAATAAATTCAAAGTGTTTCAAATTTAATTAATCACAGAAAAAATGCGCCCGAATGTCAGCTGTTGTAAAATTAAACTCATTAGATATCACGGGAACATGAAAACTCTTTGCTCGTTGCAACATTGCTCTTGTAAGGATCTGCAGTGATTTGTAAACCTTTGTTATTTAAATTCCAGTTCTTATTTAGTGTAAATTCTAACAGCAGTGTAAATTAAACTTAAATTGCATTAAAATTTAATGGAAGATTATTAATTGGAGATTATTCAAATCCTCAATTCCGTGACAAAATTCTAAAATTGATTACAAAAATATGTATAACAATAAACGTAAATCAACCGCGCACAGTTGCCCCGGTGTTAATGTTCTTTATAAAAATATATTGCCAAAACAAATTATAAACTATTACGACCACTTTATAAATAATGTACAGTAGCACTTATTTGCCTATTTCTAAATGTTTTAATTTTCGGGCGCAATAACGAGCATAACTATCTGCTTCTTACAACAGTTAAATGAATATTATTTTAATGAATACTCTCGCTTGGCATGAAATTAGTGGTTTCGAAAGCTTTAAACAATATACCGAACCGTAAAGTCATAATTATCAAAATTCCGCAACAAAATCAAATATAGTCGTATACTCAATGCAAACCAAATTCCTGTTATAGTTTCTCTATTTCATAATTGGTCCTATGTCAGCCGTACAAGATCAATTTCGATCCTGCGTGCTACGTTCCAAATAATACGAGCAGATACTATATCCTTACCTGGATTACTGGGCATATTGCCAGATAATCGTTAACTATTCGCCTAACTTTGCCACTTAGACCCTCTTGTAGTTTGATATCCCTCTTTAGATATGCTTCCAGCTTGAGATGAGTTTGGACGTGTAGAACAACGTGCCCGCTTAGGACTAGGATATAGGTGAAACATAGAGTAAACAAATGTTCAAATACATATAAAACATTCCAACAGCTAACGGGTGATCTAAATAATTAATAATTCGATCTGTTTGCGTTCAAAGTTTTGTACGTAATTGAACTATTGCCAAGTTAATAATCGTGTGTGTTGTGTTGTAGTGGCCCAGTTTGTTGACAATTTTAACTCGATTTTTAAATGTTGAAATATTGGCGAACAGTTTCACATTATACTCAGGACATTTCCAATGAGTTAAATTGCTGTCATGCCGGCCATTGAACGAAAATCGAGTTACAATTCACACAAACTTACTCCCATGCGGGACTTGATTGATTTTAATCTTTGTCGTTGATTCCAGTCCCAGCTGATTTCCGGACGTTCATAAATTCGGTACTTGTAAAACCACGTTGTTAGTCCCACATTATCATCACTCCGAATCGGCATCCACGAGCTCGCGTAACTCCCTCAATTGGCTCCAAAAGAAGAACTTTTCCAAATTTTGTCATGCGTCAAAATTATCGCGAATGGAATTATTAATTCAGCCACGTCCAATTTCATTTTTTATTTTTATGTATACCAAATTGATCGTTATATCTATCTATGAAAATAGTAATGAATTCGACCGAATGATTACTATGTCTCTTTGCTTTTTAATCAAAATGTATCTTTTTACATAATTCTTATTATATTTATAACTAGTTTTTTAAAGGTGGTAGGACCCGGCGTGGCCCACCCCCGGAAGCCCCACCGCCACACCCATTTTTGTCTAATAACAGCAGTGTTATGCGCTGTTCTGCTTTTATTTAACAGGTGTGGTAAGGGAGACATACTTAACAGAGGCATTCCAACTTAGTCCTCAGGCATCCGTGCAATATCCAGTAGGACAATCTTATCTGAAATTAATAGCACATTTATAGACGGGAGTATCCACTTATACATACAGCTTATACAGCTTATAACAAAAACTTTCGCACGTATTTGATAAAAAACATCAATGGATATATATTGGTCTTCTTTAACGCGATTACATCTCTTATAATCTATACCTAATGATATCTAATATTTTTGTTAAAAACCTTATGGATATAGTAATCGTTCTGCCGAATCTTTGACTATAACGATTGTTAAACATTTGATTATGTCAATTAATAATTTATTATTTTCTTATCGTCCGATGTTTGTTTTAGGTGATCTTTTGCTAAACCTTGTTAGGATATTATTTAAAATGGCAATTAGTTCGATTACGTCATGAAATTAGACATAATACAACACAAAATTACTTATACTCATATTCCTTGGTCCACTTGTATATTGCTTCCGATACATAATCAGTAAAGTTCATTATCGACATAATATATCAAAACACATCAATTCATTTCCCTACATGTCATTCATACATCCTAAACTAACGGTTACATAATTCTATAATTATAACCATTAAGATAGAAAGTTGGTTAAAAATTATAAACTATTCCAGTCGAACAAAACGCCAACGGAAAGCTTTTGGAAATAACAATATTCTTGGCAGAGCTGGGGGCTTTTATATCTTTTTCTTTACATTTTCCAAGTTCCGGTATCCAACTGCAATTATTATAAAATGTTTTTACAAATGAGTTTTAACTTGACTTTATGTTAAATTATACCCGTATTGGGGCGGCCGAGAATACCCCATTCCCCGTCGGGCAGGGTGTCGTAGAAGGCGACTAACCCGACAATCGGTGGAGAAGTATTAAAGAACCCACCGTTTTTGTTTTGTTACGTTTGTTTACATTATTTTAACATATGGTTTGGATGTTTTTGTAAGGGTGTCCTTTCAGTATATCAATTACATTCCCGGTCGACCAACTTCTATATTTTGGAGCGTTATTGCGTTGTGGATACATTGTGTTTCCGAATTTTATTATTATTTCTGTTTCCGTTTTTTATTAACTCACTCTTGGGTAGTTAACTGTTTTAGGTTTTACCGTTATGCGTATCATGTTTACAATGAGTTAGATACATCGGTTGTTAAAGGGACAGGACAGAATTATTACATAATTTTGTTTGAATTATGTTTTCGAGCTTTATTATTATATATATTTTAGATTTTGTGTACATTATGTTACCAGAGTTCATTATTATGATTGTTTCTATTTTATTTTTCATGTACCTGTTGGATTTTTGAAGGACGAGTTATTGCGAATAATTCATGCATTTAAAGTACCTATTATATTACTTTGTTTACATTCTGTTTCCGAAATTAATAATAATTTTGTTTAATTTTCATTTTTATTTTCACTTGTTAAATAGGATATTTTGTTATGTTTTTTTTCATTTTGTATTAAGATTATTTGAATAGGGACGGAATGCATTAATAGTTGAAATTTGTTTCAATGTATATTTTTTTAAAAGGGGGAGTTAACGCGCACAATAATAGTATTAGGCTAAAATTTTATTTTGAGTACATTATGTTACTGGGATTTATTACTATCATCTTTTCTTTTTTATTTTAGCTTTTTTTTTTAATAAGTTCATTGCATTGGAATTCGTTCTTGTTTTTTTATATGTTTAATATTTTAAAGGACGAGTTAACGCGCACAATAATAGTATTAGGATATAATTTAATTTTATTACATTGTTATACTGGCATTTAATATTTTCATCTGTTTTCACTTATTTTATTTAAAGTTTTTAAACTATATATGTTATATTTTTAAAAGGAAGAGTTAACGCGCACAATAATAGTATTAAGATATAATTTTATTTAGATTACGTTTTGTTACTGACATTTACTATT
>DWTU01003347.1:0-10510 GCA_018251515.1 Cecropterus confusis
CAAAACTCTTTAAATACATAGCAAATCTGTTGTTAAACACTTGTTGACTCCACAACAATAATACAAGAGCACAAATAACTGTGACGCAATTGAATTTTAATTTGGAAAATTAATTCCAAATGATCCAGTTGATTGTAATTACGCGTGTTAACAGATATTTGAACTTAAACTAGCTGTTCTCGCGGTTATACTCGTATAAAAAAGTAGTAGTAGTAAATTTAAATTGTTATAACTTTAATAAATATGATGTTGATGAAACAAATGTTATCGTAAGGTATGGACTACATTAACATATATTTTCAATTCTATTATTAACCAGTACTTTAGGTAAGCGATTTCAAACATACATACAAACAGCCAAATAATCTAAAATTAAAGAAATTTCCATTATTACTTCTATTTTTTATATAAAAATGTTCTATGTACATATACACAGAACTTATAGGATTGGATTGAAAACGGTTTCGAATGTGTTATTTTAAGCACAAATAATTATAATACATTTAATTCTGACAATGAGGGTATGATTTCAATATGTATGTTACGTAATCGGTGCAATCAATTTGTACTATATTGAAATAAACCGTATTGTTTCGATGTATTTGTCTCAATGAATAGGTTTTAACGGTTTTATAAATATTTATTTAAAATATAGAACTAACAAGTGAGCATGCATGCACCTGAAATGAAATGAAATGAACCATCTATATTTTGCATAGGCCTACGGTGGCAGTTACAAATCGTCAATTACAATAATTTATCTTATTCTGGATCGGAAAACGAATTCAACTGAGAAGATCCATCTGCTTTATTTTTTGGGTAGTTTTTTAAGATAGTATTTCAGCCATCTATGAATAAATGGGGGTTTTGTGATATACATAATTTATGTTTGGGGCATGAATCAGTTATAGTTTTTATCGATTTGCACTCTTGTTATCAAAATAAAATAAGACAAATATTTTTATTGTAAAGCTTATAAGCGTCGACGTAAATATTTATGATAGATAAGGGCAAATCAAGTACGTTTACGACAGACGTATTGCGTCTTTACGTTTGTCGGGTGCATCCAATAAATAGGAACGTATTTAAAGGTCGTAGAACTATTGTAGTTCGACTCCAGAAGCACCAGCGCCACTACCATTTCCTTATAGTTCGACTCCAGATATCCAGAAGCACCAGCGCCACTCGTATTTCTTTATAGTTCGACTGTAAATTTCCAGAAGCACCAGCGTCTATCATAGTGCTGATCCTATTTCTGTCTTGTGACATCACTGTTAAGCGCTGATGAGTTCTGGATTAACGGGTGTGGTAAGACACTTAACACTAATGTTATCGCACAAAAATGGACTTGGCGATGTTTTCTATTGTATAATTTGTTTGCACACTCTCTTACGTACTCGTATATACACTCACCCACATGCACGCACGCACACACACGCACACACACAAACATACATACGCACACACACACACGAAACCGATCACAGTTATGCTCAGCACATACAATACAAACACGCATACATATAACTTACTAAATATTAGTTTACTAAGTTTATTGTAAAGTACTCCGAGGTGGGCGTAAAAAGCATCGACACAGTTGCACACTATTGTTGCTATTTACAAACATTACAATTTTAATGTAAATCTGTTTTTGATTGTTAAATAAATTTTTGAAATCTTTGTTTCCCGAATCGAAGTATGAAGTATTGTACCACTTATCTTTTTAAATTCAACTATTAACATGTTTCGTTGTATTCAATCCGATACCTAAACCTATAATCAATCAGAGAGGGCGTTAGTGTCAAACAGGATATTTTTTGTAAGAAAATATTGACAATGTCCGCCTTATAGTCTTATAGGCCATTGTCAAGATATTCTTATTTAGTTTCTTTGTGTTGTGTACATGTACATTTATCTTCGTGTAATTAAACCAAGAACAAAGATATCAAATCTATTTTGTGGCGATAATAGTGTGAAGAATATAATCGAGACGTATTATAATTATTTTTCACTTTCATTACCAAAAGATAAGTTACGTAACACGTAACGTACAATGAACTTTACATGTTGAGAACGTCGTTGTATGCACCGAAAAAATTGTTTATAGTTGTAATTTATAATGTTTCATTGAAAAGTCCCTAATATAATCCCCTTGTTTTTTATGATACTATATATCTTTTATTTTATCAATGTCTAAACAAGTATTATGTGTTCACTGCCACTGAAAACATAAAGAAAAAGAGGTTTATAAAAATGTGTTACCGCCGGTAAAGATCAAGCTGTTAAGACGTATAGTATTATATCTTAAAAGCAGTGATAGCCATAGGTAGGTCCTAGGTGATGATGATTGGGATGCTAATCCAAGCACCTTTGAATTTTCAAAATACGTACTACTCGTGCATGTTAAGAATTAATTATCTTAACCTTATGGTTAAGTAATAAGCCTTGGTTGCATTAAGTAATATTTTCTTTTAACGTTTATACGCTGAAAGAAAATATTGCTTAAGGCAAAGGGGTTCTTTCAAAAAATATTTCCAGGGTGTATAATGGCAATCAATTAGCATTTGGCCACCGGTGGACAACTGCCTAAATGCGTTTCGTTCTGGTAGATTAACGGATCATTTTCATATAAAGCGATCTTAGTCCTCGGGAGCAGGAACGCATCTGCGATTGGCTTCAGGTAGAATCCATGCTCTGTATTAGGTTGCTTAAAAATGTCCATGACGGGCAATGACCATCAGATGGTCGTCAAGCTCGAGTAGCAAAGTTTAAATGTAATAAATTAAAAGCAAGAAAAATGATAAAAAAAAATATTTAAACTCTCTAAAAAAAAGAAAATAAAATTATACCTATAAATTTTAACTATGAACTTACAACTTCATTCTAAACAACTCGTATGATCATAAAAGTTTGTCGCGATGATCAATATTTAATTAAATTAAAATTTTATTAATTTAAATTAAGCAGATTTTACATAAATCAATAAGTAGGTACTAGTTTATTTACGAAAGAAAATCGTGCGAGAAGCAAGTATACAAAATGACAACATGTATACAAAATTTCAGCACAATAGGTTGAAGATATCTACTTCAAAATTGAGTTCAAAGATTCCACCCGAACTAACATACTTACATACATTGCAAGTTAAATAAAGGCTTTTTAAAAAAAGGGGAAGTAACGAAGGATTCAACTGTCTTATTATATGATATTAATTATGTATATTTCTTTGTTACAGGTAATCAATTTTGATGAGTTGCGGTTTTACTAACATAGTAAGCACTACAATATATGGAAAACCAGAAATTCTTATATAGAGCTACATCCCTGCTACACTATAAAACATCTAATAATAAAGACAACCATTTTGTATTTTAGTACAATAGATATTTTTTACAGTTTATTCAAAAAATTGATCTGTCTCATATATGATTCTTGTTTGATTCCCGGAAGTCTAAGTGGAAATGTAATATACATATTTAGCCTTATCCTTGGTCTTTTTGTTGCGCTACCTACATACTATTTGAGCAACGACTCCAAATAGAGATCAGAGTAAACAAAACTTAAGTAAGATTCAATAACCCCGAAAATCATATATTTAACCACCATGGTCTCCATACCTGTCTGACACGCAATGGATTCTTAGTTCGATCCCGGCTAGCAGATATCCGAATGATGAATTTAGAATTCTATTCTGGGTCTGAATGTTTGTGTGGCACCCACAACGAAGGAGAAATCCTAGAGTGGAGTAATGAGTGTAGAAAAAATTGTTCTCGTATAAGCGTACAAAAAGTGTGTGTGTGGGTTTCACACACGGCTGAAGTGAAAATTAAAAATCGATTAAGTAATCACCGCAGTCCATATTTGTATATTATTTATTATTATTTTACCAATCTTCAGGTCTTATACAAGTAAAATCGCAATCGCAAGTAAAATCGTTAGCGTTATTCAGAACAGGGTACAGCGCCATCCAGTTGTACCGCGTTTCCGTTTCATCGAATTTAAATCACGGATCAAAAATATGCGGGACACAATTTATGGAAGATGGTCTTGAAGGTGGTAGAACTTTTGGTAGTTCGACTCCGGAAGCACTACCGCCACACACCGCCACATTTCTTCCTTATAACAACCGTCTTTTGCGCTGTTTTGTATTCTGGTCTGAAGGATGTAGTAAGGGAGACACACTTTTCCGAGGCATTCCATCTTAGTCCTCAGGAGTAGCAACGCTTCTGTTGCTAACCTTAGGTGAGATTTTGATTTAACCTAGGGTTGATTTCAGATGTCCATGAGCGGCAGTACCCAATACCAACAGGTGGGAAGCATACCCGTTTGCTACTTCTACACAATAAAAATATCAAAAGTATTCAGCCACAGTACAAAATTTCAGAACATAGTTTTTCCCTAGGAATGTGCGTATTGGATGATTGGAGGACACACTCACGTACAAACAATCCGACACGGAAAGAAAAATCTTTTTGATGCCTGCTTGAAGAACTAAGAAGAAGCGTGTAAAGCAGCACATGCAACATGAATACAATACAACATATTCGTTACAATATTTGAATACGTAAAATAACGCTTAACGTGACATAGAGTCATATTCATTCACAACGGTATATTATTTCAGTTGTGTGTGAATATCTAGTTCGCGTGACAGCGGCGCGTCAGCCTTCGAATGCCTATTACCATTCTGTTCTCTACATTTTTGTTTGTAGAAAGGAGAAACTTTTTGCACGATTACATTCAGTTAAATATGTAATAATCTGTAATGTCTATCCTTTGTAGGCACTCATTTAGAAAAATGTATTTATTCTTGTTATTTTTTAGATAAAATAAAACAAATTAAGACATTTTTTGTTATTATTTCTAAGGACTATAGTATACATTACCTTTGCCATGCAGTTTCGCTCTTTTAAAAAATTAACTCAATTTTAAATTGTAATAAATTATGTTATTCAATAAAATACATATTTAATGTTACCACAGCGTACAGATTATAATAATATTTTTAATTCTTTGGGATAAAATTAATGGTTTTGTTTGATGCGATTTTAAACACAAAGACAGACATACAAACAAGGGCTATAAAACTTAAGCTCAGCTTACGCTCTAAGAAAATATTATTATTTCTTATTCTCAGTCCTCGCGACACGCGCAACTTTCACATGTATTATTTATATAGATTATAAATTTTGTGTTGATAATTTCTATTACAATTTATTTGACACAACAATGAGTCGTTGAAATGACAATCTACACAATAACTCATAATTAGTGTGTCATTAACAAAACAAACAAATCTCGTAATTAATTTGACTTGTTTTGCTAATGCTAGCGAAAAACCGCACAACGCCATCTGTTATCATTTATTTAAACTACTGCTCAAACAGTTCGGTCGCAAATTGATTACATTAAACTGTTGTTCAGTCACATTTGCAGTGGTGACTGTGTGGGGACTCCATGAAGCACTTGAAATTGTGGAACTAAATCCTAGTATATTTTTATACTTTCGAAGTAATAAACCAGCCTGCAGTCCACCTGATGTTAATTGGCCACTGCCGCCTCTGTACACGTGTAAGTTGCTCATATAGAATAGAGATTGTATCTGAAGTCAATCACAGATGTTTTTACTTCTAAGGGCAAAGATGGTCGCTTCATATGATAATGAGCCGGCAACAACACCCTTCCACCGAAACAGCAGAACTGCTAAACGCCAGAAATATATGTGGCGGAGATACCACATTGTAAAGTTGCATAGACCTTAGGAAAAACACGTATCTTGGAAAGAACGAAGGAAGATTCATGCTTTTGAAGCTGATTACAGTTATCTGTCTGATGATGTCGGCGTGTGGAATCGTGACATGCATTCCACCGCATGCTCAATTGCTACCTTAATTTCATAATAAAAGGTCAAAATTATTTTTATGAAATTAGATAAGTTATTCTCGGCGCGTTCTGTAATATTTTTGCGACGTACATTTTTTAAACTGCAGCAGTTGTGTGAAGTTACCCATTTGTCACTTGGTGATGGGCTATGGACTTGGCTTGATGGACTATCGCCTTAAACTTTCTTCTAAATGCATATTTCTTCAACCTCACCTAACATCTACTATTTGAATACAAATTTGCGTAATACATGGCCACCCTACGTCGGAACTGATTCAAATATTGTCACAAATCAGATAAAATGGAAGCGGCAAAATATTTACATCCTGATCAGCCGCGGAGAGGCCTTTGTGTCTGAAGCCGGCAATTTCACTATTTGACTGTGGAGTTACATTTTAACTATTTAGGTAGTTCACTCCATCAGGGTTTCACGTCCAATATTGGTAGATTGGTGTTAACTTAACATCCATGTCGATGTGTTCTGATGTGTTTCGGTTGGAGGCGTTTTAAATCTTCATACTTATTTAAAGGGTGCATTACCGTTCATTCATTACTGTATACAAAAGGAATGGAAAAGCGATAAAACACATGTTTGCTGTGCGTAGTTCTCTTCCTCTTAAATATTTATTTAATTCTGTTTGTGTTTGTTTGTCCATATTTGTTGTTATACCGGCAACAGAAATACATAATCTGCGAAAATTTCAACTGACTAGCTCTCATGGTTCATGAGATACAGCCTGGTGACAGAAAGACGGACAAACAGACAGCGCAGTCTAAGTAATAAGGTGTCGTTTTTACCATTTGGCTACGGATCCCTAAAAACCAATCGATTGCAAAGCACTCAATACACAAACGATAACAATACAATTTCCTTATTTGGCGAACGAAGCGTAGGGAAACGTGGGGGCATTCGATTGTACCTTCAATTGCCACAATCGAAGCACGTCGGAAATTGAGTAATGCGTAGACTTATTTACTGACTTTTTAAACGACTTCAAAAAAGGAGGAGGTTCTCAATTCGACTGTATCTTTTATGTTTGATACTTCGATACTTTCGACTGGGTGAACCGATATTGACAATTTTTCATTTGAAAGCTGGTACTTCCCATTAGGACCTCAATTTTAAACTTAGTTCAGTTCTGACAAGGGCATCCATGAGAAAACCGTATAAGCCTGCAATTTGCATTACATACGTACGCGACGAATGGACGAATAATTCAGCTTCTCTATTCCGATTCTCATGTAACTTGAAACGAATATTAGGTTTCTAAGATGACATAATTTTAATCAAAAATATAACCTTCTACTCTTCGAACCTGATGATGTAGAGGTACTGCTAATCAAAACCAAAGAAGTTAGCTATCTGGTGCATACGAATTTATAATAAGATTACTGAGCAAAGACATACTATGAAAAATTTGACCTTCAACTCCTCAACCCTGATGATCCAGGGGTACTTTGAACCTAAACCACAGAAATTGGCCGTTTGATGCTTACGTATATGCAGTAAGATTACTATGCAGTGATATATAATAAACATTTTGATCTTCAATTCCACAAACCTGATGATGCCGGGTACTGCAAGCCTAATTTATGGCTTAGCATTAGGTTGAGCTCTAGTGATTTATATTGGATGGATTAGGTTAGGTTGGAACATAGAACATATTGTTAGTCATGGCTTAGGACTAAATCTTACATTTAAGCTTGAAGTTGAATTTACGTTTGTATTTATGTTTCAATTTATAATTTCGTGTAAATTTATATTTACGAAATAAAATTAGTGACATTACATGAATACAGATATAAGTTTGTCACCACAAATAAGCGTGAAAAAAAAAAATAAAAACCGACTTCTATGGCACAAAAAACCTAAAAAATAATTTAAATATATGTTGGTTTCTTTCATACACTGTACTTAGTGCATAGTTCTGAAGTCGGCGAAGAAAATTATAAACAAGAAATGTATACTGTACTAAAACGATGAAATTTTCTTACAGTTAAGACATTAAGAAGACACATAACGAACTGTCGCCACGAAGCTAGAAACATTTCTATGACTTAAGTGCTGAAATAGTCTAGCACTCTAGCACAAATAAAATCCTCTCAGCTACGTTTTTCACAAATACGGAAGAAATATAGCAAGGGGCATGATGCAGCCGATTCCACGACCTGGCACAGAAATGTTACCGGGTTCAATCCTGGCAGAAAACTAAATTGAAAATAATTAATTTAGTTGTAGCCCTGGGTGACTGTTATATATGCCGGAACATGAAAGGCCGAAGCCGAAGGGCCGGAAGGCTGGACATCAGACTTGATAACTACGGGAAGTATGTTATTGGATCAGAAATTATAGCAATTACAGATAAATGATAATAGTGTGGGCTAGGACGGCCTGTTGAAACAGACGTCCGCGTACCGAGACGCATCCAAATCAAATACGTTCTGAACGAGCCTTCATACCCTTCATACCCTTTTTATAGGAATAGCAGGTAAATGGGGCGATCATTTGATATCGTCCGACGCACGTGAGTACTTGTGGCGTCATCTGTTTTTAATGATTCAACAGCTGTCGTCGACATATATATTGTGTGTCGACGGTAATCACTATTCAATGAAACCTAATGAGAATATATATAAACAGTAGAGAGTAGATAACAGTACACACATACGATTAAAATGAAGTAACCTCAAGATTGAAATATTTTCAATTCACGTCACTTCAAATTAGATGAACTTCTTAGTGCTTGGGAGAAGCAACTCTATGACGTTGCTTACATATGTCCAAGGGCGCAGTGACCACTTACAGTTAAGTGAACTACATATTTGTTTGCAACTTCAATAACAAATAGGCCACATACCTTTTACCTATATTCGTGCTGCAGAATTCGTAAAACCTCTTCCAATTGTAACTAGAAAGCCAGTGAAATATGTCCATGCCCTTGGCTAATCGTATATAACATTTAATAAAGTAGGTCCAGAATAGTTTGAACAATTATAGCCTAATCGTTGAAACTCGGCCTGTCAATCGATAGTCCGAAATTGGAATCCCAGGCACGCACCACTGATTTTTGTAAAATTGTGCGTGTATTAGAAATTAATTCTAACTGCTTTACGGTGAAAGGAAAAATCGTGAGGAAACGTGCACAACTGAGAGTTCTCTAAGTTGTGCTAAGTCTACCCATATCACATTTGGTTAGCGCGGTAAACTATGGTCTACTTCGCGGGTCTTCTCTTAATCTGAGATAGGATTCGAGCCCAGCAGAGGGACAATAATGGGTTGATAATGAGAATGGTTTGGTTCAAATTCGGAGAAAAAATGTTCAATTCCTTTTTCTTAAATAAACATAATGTTCATTAGTAATGTTTTTACAGGATCACATAGGTTTGGCAAAGTTATTATTGACCAGACAATATAATATTATTCTAGCATAAGTTTGATGAAAATGAAATTATACCGTATGGTATCGCTTTGGAAATACTACCCTCTTTTCCCGTAAATGTCGTCGAAGGCGTCTATGGTCTAGGAAAAGTCTAGGAGAACGGCACCAGCGTCTTTCTCTGTATCATCAAGACGGTATACCCTGCCTGTCGTAAGAGGCGACTAAAAGGTGCTTCTGGGGTTGCGAATGGCAAGAGTGGGAGCTCGTAACGTTCAGCCAAGCGACTTCGATAAGGACAGCGGTATGTGTGGTCGCAATTTTTGGCCTACTCCATACACCTAGGTGACCGGTGGGCCCAGCCGCTTATCTAGGATAAGACCGATGGGGCCCCGCGCTCAGAGATTCAGGGGGCGTTCCTTTGAAATAATCTAACCTAACTACAAAATTTAGTTTCCCCTTGAGATCAAAATAGAGGTGCGGTAAGTATTGCAAAACATCTTATCAGGGGAAGATAAAATTGGTCCAATGCCATCCTCAAAATGATGGATGAAATGAAAAATTTAGTTGCACAGCAAAAATTTATTTAACGCACATTTTCCTTACCGCAATTTCGAGAAAAATGCTAATGATAAGGGTACATCATTGGGAGCTGTTAATGCCCACACAATATAATCCCCTGTTTACTCAGACGACACCCCGTAGCAAAGAATCACCCCTGACGTGTTTTCATGTAAATGTGGTCTCTGGAAATATTTGTGGTTTCAGCAAATATATGATTACTCGGAGCGTTGAAGATTTGCGGATATAAACGCAGTTATAAAAATGTGGAAAGTATTGAAGAGTGAATACTTTTTCTTAAAATGATATGCGTTATCTATTCTTAATATGTGTAATCTTGTCTTGCTTAATCCTAGCTTCTTTATCCTGATCCTTACTAATATTAAAATGTGAATGTAAGTTTGTTTGTTACGCTTTCACGTCATAACAACTCAACCAATTATCATGAAACTATGTACACATATTCTTAGAGTTATTATAAGTAACATGTAGGGTTCTATTTATTAAAAATATATATTAGACTAAATCTGATGGTTTAGGACAAAACATATTCCAACAACTTACCGAATAAAAAATTTGACATTCACAAAAAATCGCGCGAAGCGCGTCAAATTATTAAAAAAGAAATATTAAAGAAAACCTATTTTCTTTACATATATATAAAAAAGGATTTTTGCAAACATGATTGT
>DWTU01003348.1:0-10509 GCA_018251515.1 Cecropterus confusis
AATACGCACATAATTTTAGAATTATCAGCGTGCCTGGGATTGGAACCTCGGACCCTCGATTGTGAGGCCGAGGATCAACCATTCGGCCATCACTGCTTTAGTTCATTAGCATTAGGATATTAATATAGTCTCTCCTCGTAATTCGCTTTTTTAAATATATAATGCAGAAGTTGCAAACGAGCATGCAGTCTACTTAATGGTAGATGGTAACTGACGCCCAAGGACACCTGCAATCAACCTGAGATAAGATCGTGATGCGTTGCTACCCCCTGAGGACTAAGTTGGAACGCTTCGGATAAGTATGTCTCCCTTACTAAGAGCTACGAAATGTCTGTTGGACGCTGCAAGCATCCGCGTTTAGCAAATTTCAGCAAATTCTGGTACAATTTTCAGCACAATCCGTGGCCATATGAGAACGGAGGCCCTCGGATGAGTCCTCTTCCCTGTCCTATCGATCAATGCCACATTTATACAACAAATTGCTATCGTCTATTAAATATTCAAGAGGTGTGATTACTACATATTGATCACTTTTTGAGGTTTACGGTTGGTTAGTCTTTCTAAATTCAATTTAGTTTTTTAGTTAATAAGGTTAGGTCAATCTATACTTATTTTTTTTATAGTATAGAAGTAGCAATAGCATACAGCCCACCTGTTGGTAAATGGCTACTCCCGCTTATGGACATCTGCAATCAACCCTAGGTAAGATCTAAGTCTCGTAAGACGCGTTGCTACCTCTGAGGACTAAGATGGAATGCTTCTGAAAAGTATATCTCCCTTACCACACCCTTCAGACCAGAATACAACAGCGCTTAACACTGCTATTATTAGGCAGAAATAGGTATGGCGATGGTGCTTCCGGAGTCGAACCACAAAGAGATCTACCACCTTCTAAGTATATTAATCTAATCTGGGGCTGAACACGCATCCACCTATACTTCTGTTTTTCTTCAATTCAACTGCTACTTGCGCTAAAAAAACATATACGTTTAGAAGGTGGTATAACTCTTTGTGGCCCGAATCCGAAAGCACCACCGCAGCACCTTTTTCTATCTCAATACAGCTGTGTTATGCATTGCTGTGTTCTGCAGAGTGTGGAAGGAAGATATACTTATCGGAGACTTACAACTTAGTTTCAGAGGTAGTAACGCATCTGTGGCTAATCTCAGGTAAGGCTCAGGTCTTACCTGAGGTCTGGGGTTGATTACAGATATCCTTGGGCAGCAGCGGCCACTTACCATCAGGTGGACCACATGCTCGTTTGCTACTCCCATATTATAAAAAATACAATATAATACAATTCTAAAACAAAAAGTAATGAGTTCCATCTATAAAAATAAATCCTTTGCAATTTTAATACCTCATCAACCGCGGCCATAGTAGGAGGGGAACTGAATTTAATTCCGACGCTCCTTTGACGTTGAGTAATTTGATTGCTTGGTTCCTAATGATCAAAGCTCCGTAAAGAAAATTCGAATTTTTAACATTGAGTCTCCTTTCTGCATAATTTAACTAAAATGATGTACTCAAGATTGTATCCTCCAAGCTCAATTGTCAACAACAATGTACAAAATTCTACATGATTGTTATCATGGTTACTATACCATACCATACCATACCATACCATATATGGTTTAATTTGATCGCCATTATATATCGACTTGTAAATGGACTGGCTTTAACATTAATTACAATCAGATCGAATGGGACTGAACTCAAAATTTCGCGAAATTCACCTAAATATATGAAAATACTTGCTAATAAGATATCGTGTACCGAATTAAAAAGCGACGATTTTTTGCTAGGAAATGACTTCTCTTTAAAAAACGCGTACTTTAAGAAACTCGCAAAAATGCAAAATACAATTTTGTTATTTCCTAAAAATGAAAATTTTGCGTTAAAACCCCTTTTATGCTCTACATATTACTAATTTAAGATAATTAACGTATGTACATTAAAGAGTCAAGCGAAAAGTCTAAGAGTATATAGGAGAGATATTAATCGCAATAGTATTTCTTATTAACTTTAAATAGCAAACCAGCTTGTAGTCCACCTGATGGAAAGTGGTCACTGCCGCCCATTGATATCTATAATCAACTTCATATAAAACAAGAGTTCTATCTGAATCTAATCTGAATTCTATCTGAACTAATCAAAGGGTATCCAAATGCAATAATTATACTTTTTTAATTAAACATGAAAGGTAGCAATACATTTTTGGTCGACTTCAAGATTATCTTTTTGAAATTACGGAGCGAAGCATTTAAGACAAGGTTCAATGATTGAAAGGTTTGGAAACAAAGCTAAGAGAAAAAATAGGAACTTAGCGAGCAATGAAACAAATTAAAAGTTTTGTGTTTTGACGTAAAATATTTAGATATCAACTTATACTACGAAGCTAGGCCTTCCCCCATGTACTTAGTGGATCAACGTAAGAGGTATGAAAGCATATCACAGATGCGTAGCTACTCCCGAGGACTTAGATGGCCACCTCATATAAAAGTGAATCAACCCAGCCGGCAACCACACTCTTCGACCGAAACGCAGGAAGTACTACACGCTAGACATAGATGTGGCATGGTCGTTAAGTCTAAATAGTTCCATTACCTTTAATCATTTAGACTTAACGACCTTCAAGGGACCACTATACTTATCTGGAGAGGGTTTGGGTTCCAGCCCCGTAAAATAGATATTTCTATGATGAAATTACATTTTATTATGAGTCTGAGTTTGTTCACTCGTATTTGAGTGTTTTTTTTTTTTTTATAATATAGAAGAAGTAGCTAAATTTTAGATGTTTTAAGAGAGACATACTTTTCTGAGGCATTCCATCTTAGTCCTCGGGGGTAGCAACGCATCTGTAGCTAACCTTAGGTGAGACAGATATCCATGGGCGGGAGTAGCCACTTATCATCAGGTGAGCCGCATGCTCGTTTGCTACTTCCATACTATAAAAAAGTAGCAAACGGGTATGCATGCCTGCAAACTTAATATTAGGTGGCCACTGTCGCTGCCGTGGACATCTGTAATCAACCCGAGTTACGATAATTCTTACCTGAGGTTAGCCACAGATGCGTTGCTTCCCCTAAGGACTGAGTCGCAATACTTCGAATAAATATATCTCCCTTACCACACCCTTGACTCCAAAACACAGCAATGCATAACATTGCTGGTATTAAGCAGAAATAGGAATCTGTGTTATACAAAACATTGGAAACACAGGATTAAGCTGTGCTGAAAACATTTTTTTTTTCACAGCGTCATTTACCTATACAATTCGTCTACCTATTTTGGGCACATCATTTTAATTACAATTATGTTGTCTAAAGAATAACAAGTCATTAAAAGAAAATTAATCATTTCTTGTGTTTCTATGAGAAAACATAAAAATGGTAGATAAATGACTTGACATTTTACTTAATACTGAAATATATTTGGAAACAATAGCTAAATTATATTGAAATGACTTACAGGTATTTCTAATATTATTGTCTACGGGGTTTTGGATATGATTCCCACTGGTACAAAACTTTATGTAGTTGACAGGAATAAGGGCTGAGTGGTATGTGGGTCTCTCAGCAATTAGTACTTAAGCGTAGGTCTTATTATTAATTATGAATATATCTGTGTTATTGTGGCGCCATCTACTTCAGTAAGGTTTAGTCCTGACCTTCAACCCCTATAATTCAATTTTTAGATTATTTTTTGTAGTCTACTGCTGAATCGCTCTTACTAGGCGTTTGTGCCTGAAGTCATTGCTAAGGTCCCTTCGTTTAATATGTGTCTTGGTGATCGCAATTAATATTGGTGATACACAGAAAAACGCTGGTACTCATCACCTGAATTGTCCCTTAGACACCTTCTACGATATCCACGAGAAGAATGAAAGAAAGACAGAAGCAATGGTAATAGCACGACTTTTGTGCTCTGGCGTTCGGTCTTGAGCAGAAAAATCGGCATCACACGACACACAATATATCGCACTAATTAAACCAAAATCCTACGAAAAGCTGTACGAAATGTAGGTACGTTTATTTCACTGTATAATGTCCATTAGTCCTGCGGTTTTCAGGCTTTTCCATTAGCGATTAACTGTATTTCCCAGTCAAAAGTATAAATGCAACGCGGCAATGTTGCCAGCATTTTAGAGACACTTCCCAGGGTCAGCAGTTTGGCAAAGGGAGATCTCCCGCCAGGCTAGGTGATCATGCCTGAGGAGTGGCCGTACTCCGAAAGTTCCTGTTCGGAACTTGTATATATGCAAGATGTTGAGAAAACTCCGATAGCGTAATTCAGAATATGGTGGCGCCATCTGTTGATTAATAGCGGGAGGTCGCCACAATATCAAAGCACATAAATATAAATAGCTACCTACTTTAAATTTATTATATGAATGGATATTGTTAACAAAAGATATAACTATGTGAACAGATTCTGGTGGTGCAAGCCTCGTGCTGCACAAGATATTTGGGAGACATCAAGCTGTACTTTAATGATGCTGGCATTATTGAGAAATGGGAAGGTACACCCATTTATTTGGGAACATCCATTATCCAAGGTAACTTGAGTCTTTTAAAGTCAGTATTTTAATATAAATATCTACTGCTGAAATAAAATCTCTTATTGAAACCTTTATGATACAAACAATTTACCTACGTTTCAATTTTATTAGCATCTAGGACGAAGTCTTGTTTTACTTTGAGAGATAACGTGAACATATGGTATGTGACTTGCGTTGCTAACGAACGGACAAACGTTATAATCAATGTAAATACTTACATATTTTTTATGTACTTATAAACAACAACCGAATATGCATCCCATCTGATGGTAAGTAGTTACTGCCCGTCATGGACATCTGTGAACCACCCCAGATAAAATTAGAATCCTACCTAAAGTCCACCACATTTACATTGCTACCCTGCTGTCTCCCTTGCACCCTTGAAACACACTGCAGCGCTTAATTATTATTAGGCAGAAAGGCGTTAGAGTGGGCCGCTAGCATCAATTCACGAAGGGCTATTTCACTTTTTCCATTGCAACATGAAAATAATTTCAGATCCGGACATGTTACGCGAGTTAGAACCTTGGCGGCAAGAAGTGAACGCGATAGGTAAGGAGGTGTTGGGGCGCGCCGCCGTCGCGCTGGCCCGCGGCTGCAACCGCGGGGAGTGCAACCTCGGCAGCTGGGCGTGCGACGGCTTCCTCGAAGAGGTAGGTACTTGAACCACATATACTTATAAACCCATTCAAGACTAGATGTGTACCGCAGTTTCATCCGCTTTTAAAAATTATGTTAATGTAATGTAAATAAATGTTACTTGCCATAACTATATATTTACATATAACTGCAATTTTACGATTTTATCAAAATAGCTATTTTTTTCAATGATTCATAGCGAGTCACATTTGCACCGGCAACGGCGATTGCTTGCGCGTTCTAACTGTTTCTTAGATTCGCCGTTACAAACAGGCATACAAACAAAAAAAATAATTATTGACGGCCCACAAGAGATTTAATATTTGACGACCCACGTGGCGGAGCGGTTACCACCATACCGGTCTGGCACGCAATGGGTACCGGGTTTGATCCGCGGCCTGGCATACATCTGAATGATTTTGAAAGAGTTCAGATTTCTGTTCTGAGTCTGGTTGTTTGTGTATTCGTCTTTGTGTGTCCACTCACCACACAGGAGAAAATCCTACTGTGGAGCTATGAGTGTAGAATATGTTTTTGTTTTATTGTTTTTATGTCTTACAACAGCAGTGCTGACTGCTATTGCATTGTAGTTCAAGGGCCTGTAGTAAGGGAGACGAGAAGAAATATTTACGTACTAACTTAGTCCTCAGCCAAGCATCTATAGCCAACTTTATATAGGACTACGAAAATCATATCTAGAGTTGATTTTGTTAATGTTCATACTTCATAGGCAGTAGCCACGTACCATCAAGTGGACTCCGTTTCCTACTTCTATATTTTTAAAAATAACTAAATAGGCTAGCCGTGTCTTAATAAAATACTTCTTCCAAGTCGAGAGGATACTTTCTTGAGATATATTAAGAGAAATCATGAACGACAGTGTATAGAACCATCTGACTCAATTCAGAAGTCTGAAGTACTCGTGCTTCGCTACGGGACATAAAAATAATCGCCATCTTTAAATAGTGCAAAATATCGAAATCAAAAGTAGCCTATTAGTTCACCAGGTAAAAAAGCTACATCCATGCAAAATTTCACGTAAATCAGACCAGTGGTCTAGCGTGATTGAGTAACAAGCAGACAGACACTATCTCATTTTTATATATTACTATGAATTGATATATTTTATTTGTAGTATTTATCACGATGTTATGTATCTTTACCTACCTGTCAAATAGGTACATGTTAAATATTTCGTGCTTCAGGTAATGACTCGCGCGAGTGGGACTAATTGGAACGACGGGCAAGTATGCCTGATTAACACTGGTGGACTACGCACGCAAATCGATCCAGGAGGTAATATAATACTGTAATTACTTATAGGGAAATATCTTTATAAGTATTAAAATTTCCCTTTCGTAGTGACGTACAATTTCAAAATTACCAGACCAATAGATACCTACTATAACCCAGACACATAAACATGACACCTGGTTTGATAGTACCCGTTCGCGTAAGTTTGCCGCTGTTGACGTAATTTCATTCATGGGGTATTGTCAGCAAAAAAAAAACAAGTTGAAAAAAATATATTTATTTGTTGTTCATATTTTCATTACAAAAATCAATTCAATTAAATTAATTTTTTCATATATTATGGTATTACGAATGAATTTTTTTTTTTTTCATTTTTCATGGTATGTCATAATTATGTCACAATCCGTCAAGCCGTTTGGGCTGTAATAGCGCGTGCCAAAGTAATGGAAATACACTCATACATACATCAAAACGCTCGATAAACATTACCCTCCTTCTGACGCAGTCGGGTCAAGTGTACATACAAGTACCTATGAATATTTACACAAGACTTACTTTTTACATGCCTTCCTAGGCATGTAATAAGTGTAAAATATCATAAAATATTTTATTCAAATAAGGTTTTACTCCGTAGTTACCACACCGGAAATTTCGTTCTGAGGAAATAGCATCCAAAATGGATAATAGTTGATTTTAGATGGAGAATAAAAGTGAACGAGCTTAGCTTAAATATTCTTATAATATATGCTGAAAGAAATGATGGGTAAACAACACAAATATATTATAAAAGTATACTTGGATGGTGGTAGAATGAGCGTAGTTCGACCGGGGAGGTATGCGTTTTGGTGTGGTTGCCGGCTCACTTTTATATGAGGCGACCTTAGTCCTCGGGAATAGCAATACACCTGCAATGACTTTGGATATAACTCTGTATGTACTGACATTCTGTCGTAAGCGAAACCTCATTTATTTTAATCACGAATTTTGAGACGTGGGACTTACGCGTTATTCCGCTGTCAAAGATTTGGGTGTTTTGTTTAGAGACGACTTGAGGTTTTGCAATCATATCGCAGCTATCTGCGGAAAGGCTTTAAGGACGTTAGGGTTTATAATGCAGGCTCGTCATCTTGTTAGTATTGCATTGCACCTATAAAGTTGTTATAAGTATAACAGCTTGGTTAGGAATAAACTAGAAAGTAATGCAGTTATCTGGAGTCCACATGAAGCAAAATACAAGCTTATGTTGGAGAAACTCCAAGAAAATATTTTGAGATATCTATACTTGCGGGCTTATGGATATTTTGTGGGCTATCCTTATCTTTAGCCTAGCTCTTTTTATTGGGAATGCTAGGATACAATACACTCGAATACCGACGTGACATCGCCTTGATGGACTATTTTGTCCTATTGATCCGAGGGAAGACGTCGAACCCGTCAGTACTGGAATTGATATCGTTGCATGTCCCAAACAACTATGTTGGAGCCCGGCGACGGTCGCTGTTTGCGCTGCCTCATTGCAGGCTCATCCTCGCGAAGTAGTCTCCTCTGACGCGAGCATTAACCTTACTCAATGGCCTGGTGGAGTGGAATCCAAATATTGACATTTTTTACACATCCCTCGCGTGATGGCACTTCCCTGAACTTCGCGTGACGGCAGGAATGTACATTGCAAGCCTATAAACGAATTAGAACGATTATCTGTCATAGTTTATAGGTTAATTGTATGTTAAGTAAATAAATAAACATGATTATTCATTACAAACTACAGTTTATCCGATTCAGTCCTAGTGGACACAAGCCTCTTACAATGTAATGTTTCGGATACGTAGTCAACTTGACGCTAATGTCTGTATTATTGGTAACTGATAGATAGTCATGCAATACCTACTAGTAGGATTTCGCTGAAATTTGGAGCACAGATAGTTTATGACCTAGTTTAACACATGGGATACTCATCACGTGATAAACGCGACCAAAGTGGGCGGAGCCGCGCGACTGCGCTAGTATTAATTATTTTAGCAGTATGAATTTATTCTTGATTTAGGAACGTTTTGGGTTAGGTTAGATACACCCTCGACATGTCCTGTTAATATTCCTTTAGATACTTGCCACTAATTATAAATTGCCACCTATTAGCGACAACGTTGCGTTATGCTACATTTATAAAAAAATGGCTATCTGTAAATTCTGTTTACGGGCCATAAACTACTTGATAACGTTTAAGCATCTATCCATGAAGTGAAAGAGAGATCACGTTACAAACCGAACGCTTAGGCCGATTGTGCCTCTTTATCGCTTGTTCCGCTCTCTCGCTTGCATGCTCGGCACAGGCGGAACGTGACAATGAGTCATGCTTTTTCATACGTGCAGCTGGTGTTCATCGATTTATAGGACCTTATCACGCAAACGCATTTTAGTAAACGTATGAAAGTCTTTTAAGTCAAACCTTGACATTTACAGACTTGATAATAAGTATGTTATATATATGTATGACTTGACAATAAATAACATTCACTAATAAATGTGAAAGCCCATCATAATTTCCATAACACTTTCACTCACGAGTTTACGCCACGCGTCATTACCTACTCACGCCCAATATAGAATGAAAAACGCCAACAGCCAAACGTTACTCCTGATATAAGTAGCAAAGTCGCGAACTTCGCAATACACTTTGAAAGTTCTCAACGTCTGACCTCGTCGAAGCACTCCCGAACCATGTTAGTGCCCCAGAGTTACCTAGGTTTAGAGCTAATTAAGTGTCTTTTGGATCTGTCTTTAAGGGTGTTCAGGAGCTATATGATAGTGGTTTTTAGATCAAGGCTTGTACACTGGAATTGGATCCTGATTGCCTTTAATATTTCAATTATATATATGTGCGTTATAAAAATAAATTACTATTTAAGGGACAAAAAACATGGTGTGTTATTTATAAAATTAAATCTTAAAAGTTGAAGTCTACGAATAGACATGGCCAATGTTTATTTTTTATGGTATAGAAGTAGCAAACGAGCATGTAGCCCCCCTGATGGTAAGTAGCTACTGCCGCCCATGGACATCTGTAATCGACCCTAGATAAATTCAAAGTCTCACCTAAGGTTAGCCACAGATGCGTTGCTACCCCTGAGCACTAAGATGGAATGCTTCAGAAAAGTATGTCTCCCTCACCACACCCTTCGGACCGGAACACAGCAGCGCATTACACTGCTGCTATTAGGCAGAAATAGGTGGGGCGGTCGTGCTTCCAGAGTCGAACCACAAAAAGTTCTACCACCTTCGTATGTTACCTTAACCTTTATTACTAATAACAGGACACTTATGCCTAGTAGTCGTACTGAAATAGGTTAATGATGAGATGTCTCTTTTCTCTTTCCCCTGTACTCTTTTGTACAATGTGTGTCATTTCTAACCCAACAAGCGGTTTCAACCTTCACACGTTCAATCCTGAGTCACAGTGAATTCCTCTATGCTTTAATAGCCTCGTTATTTACCATTAGAGTAAGCGAGATGTAACGTTGAAAAATGGTTGGAAAGTCAGCGTAAAGAAGCAAAGGTCGTAGCGAGTGAATAATCTGGAACAAACCGCGGTGAAATCATTCAAGTTAACGGCATACAACGGTCTGCACTTCGCCGCTCGTGACCTGGAGATTCGTTCATTTTTCTCGCCTCGAGCGACTGTTAGGCCTTTGGAAACAAACAAAATAAAAGAGCAGGTGCGGCTTTGAGTTAAGCTTTCGGTTCCGAATTTTGCCTCGTTTAATACTGTTCATAGTTTTGGGATAGTAACGGTTTTTTGTAATTGCAAAGATTAAAATGAAAATAAAACCGTTCTTGGGATGTTATTAAATTTAAAAGTCCTAAGTAAGTATGTATATTTTTTTTACATTTACATGAAATACTTTGAAAGGCAATAATGTATTTATCGTTGTTTGCTTGATTCTGATGTATGAGTCTCGTTTTTAGCTTAGTATTAAATAAATATGATAAAACTCAAATTTAAAGATATTGTTATATTTAACGCATATAAATAACATTTAATGCATGACGCGTGACAC
>DWTU01003349.1:0-10508 GCA_018251515.1 Cecropterus confusis
TTACCGATGTACCAGATAGTTCATATTCTCAGAATATGCTGTCAATAGACTAATTAAACTTACAAAGTCTCAATTGAATAGCTCTAATACTTTAGATTTTAATGATATCTAAAATACACCGATTTCGTCACTGACACACTGATGATCATCAAAATGTTTGGCTACTTCCTAAAGTGCCAGAAAGCTGAAATTTAGTATGTAATCTAAGTTTAGTATACAACTAACAAAAAAAATTCATAAACTTATAACTTCCACCCCCCATACCCTAAAGTGGGGGGATGGAAGTTTGCATGAGACTTCAAAATGTTAAGGTATTTCCTGAAGTGCTAGAAAGCCGAAATTTGGTATGTAAACAAAGTTCAGTATATAACAAGACTACTGTGCCCCCAGATGAACTTATAACTTTTACCTCCCTTCGCCTGAAATTGGGGGGGGGGGGGGAAGTTTGAATGAGACTTTCACCCATTTTATGAATTAGACAAAAGGCAAAGACAGAGAATGGGCTATGAAAACCGACACTACTGATGTGCAAGAAATAAACTCCAAAAAACTGAAATCCCACCAAAAACATTTCATGTGAAATGTTCCCAACATGACCACATAAGGCACTGTGAAAAAGATATCAGATCTCATGTAGAGCCAAGCTTCTGAATCTACACGGCCTAACTCTACCGTCCCTAACTTCACAAATTCTACCAGTCATCAGATCAGGGCTACATGCTCGTTTGCTACTTCCATATTATAAAAAAAACATGTAATTCGGACCAGTGGTTCTTACATGATTGACATACAGACGAACACCATCTCATTTTTATATACTAGTATAAATATAGACGTAAGAAGTAAACAGGCATGCAGCCAACATATATAGCCCACATATACCCACGAACTAACACGAAGGAAATTCTATATTTAGCGCTGATCAAGTTCCAACCACGAAATTGATATGCGCTTCAATTAAGATATTGTTCCCGATTGTTACATGTCCTGCCAATCAGAATGATCGATGACTGATATCGGTGTCAAGTGAATTATTGGCTTGTACCGGGATCGCTTGATAGCTTACAGTTCAGTGTCGAAATTTACAGCAAGTAACAGAGCTGAGTTATGCGCTGCTGGGTTCTGGGCTGAAGGGTTACACGGGAGACATACTTATCAGAGTTCTTAGTCCTCAGGGGTAGCGACGTATTTGTGGCTAACCTCAGGTAAGACTGTCTTATCTAGGGTTGATTACAAACATTCATGGGCGGCAGTGACCACCGTCAAGTGGATTGCATCTTTATTTTGCTACACTTATATTATAAAAAAGTTAACTGTTGAATTTTTTTATTGTTGACAGGTAGAACCAGTGTAGTTCGACCGGGGAGGTACCACCGCCACACCTATTTCAAGCGTGAAGCATCTATTTCTTGCGTTTTGCGTTGCGTTGGAAGGGTGTGATTGCCGGCTCACTTATGTATGAGGCGACCATGTCAGTCCTCGGGAGTAGTAACACATCTGTAAGCGACATGAGATAGAACCCAGATTCATATAGAACAATAAAATTGCTTAGAGATGTCCATGGACTGCACGTTCGTTTGCTATTACAATCTAATAATAAAAAATCCACAGGGCAACAGCTCCAAGTTCCAGACCCATAATCATTCAAAAAATAGAATTTGAAGAATAGAAGCCTTTTTTAGTTTGATAACTGAATATTTATCCCTTACATCAGCTAGTGCTGTTGTATTATGGCTTCACGAATAAAGTAAAAATATAAAACCTTCATGACACAAAATGTATTTATGGATGACCTCAAATAGTACACCACTCCTATGCGAACTTCATTGTAGAGTACCATGAGCGGAATTAAGCATGTTTTTGTAATAACTGCAATGCTAAGGTACTTAAATTGTCGTTGCTGCCCTTTGACCCTCCCATCCGAATAATAAGAAAACGTAAACCTAACATAAACCCTTTCTACACTCTTTCCCACAGTAGGATTTTCTCCTGTGTCGTGCCATGGACACAAAAGACGAATACACAAACGCCCAGACCCAAAGCAGAAATCTAAACTCATCATTCAAGTGACTGTCTGGCCGGGGATCGAACCCGGGACCCACTGCGTGTCAGACCTGTGTGGTGACCGCTCCGCCACGTGAGTCGTCACTATTTATGTATGTATCAAAGTATGTAAGAAACACATATCAGCAGCCATAAATAACATTCAAAACATTTACTGCAACCGTGTTCAACAAATAGTACTTTTAGGTACATGCACTCGAATTTTTTACTAGGTTACCTGACATGATTATGCTTTTACCTCCCGTGTTCCATCATAATTTGGACCCCGTTGGCAACAGCTAAACTCGGACAAATCTCACCCTATCAACAAAAACATTTTAAAACAAGTCCCTTACCGTGCAGTCGTCGGAACAAGAGGCGATGATGTTGTCATTGAACGGGTTCCATTTGATGTCGAGCACCGGGCCCTTGTGTCCGGTCACACGGCTCGCGTTGAAATCTAGCCGGCCCGTCTGAAATCACAAGTTAACAGCTTACAAAAGAAATAATCCCTCATCAATCCTAACACCGTCTACAAGTCAAACTGTTATTCGTAATTATATTTTAGTTTTTTTTAAGTTTACGAAGCAACTAACCATCACCGACATCCATTGACGTGACGGATTGGTAAGGGAAATTGGTGAGAAAATCTAGTTATACTTACAGTCTGAAAGTTTTCTATAATTTTTTTTAATATATATACATACCTGACCGTCGTGTGTCGTCTAAGACCCAAACAAAGCAGTAGGACAGTAATCGGTTGTTGCAAATGTGTCTGGTTTAACCGTTTACAAAATTAATTTTATCAAGTAAATATAAAAAATATATATATAAATAGGTACATTATTTTATATTTTACAGATAAATACTCATGGCTTAAATAAGCCCAGTATTCTTGACAAAAATTTTGTAAACGTCTAAACCGATCATCATTGGGGCAAAGATTTTAAATGTTTTTATCTGAACTCATCTACGTCACGTTTTGAACACCAACACGCGGACTAACTGAAGTTAAATATTGATCTCTATGTCGAATCAATTGCGATAACAGTAAAATATAAACTACTTTAAAATTGAATCATACCTCAGGCTTACATCGCGAAGCTTATTTTAGATCAATTATGGCGTGTAATTACCCTGCGATTCGATACGAGCAACGGGTTTAAATTGTTGCAACAATAACAATACAAAATTAAACAGTTTATTAGATACATCTCTCTAAGATTGATAGCTTTTTAAGTTATGTCTTTAGAATGTGAGACAAGACAGCTAAAAGTCGGATATTTATATATAAAGAAAATGAAACATTCATTGCTTAGATTTCTGATGATGAAACATAATGATAAATGCTTGTTAAAAAAATCGTGTCATTGCTTTTATCCAATAACTATAAATAATGCATGAACGAAAAGTACATATAAAAGCTTTGTAGTAGATAAAAAACTGTTTTCGAAGTATGCTTGTAATTAAAAATAAAATATTATCTATCAAAATTGAGAACTAGTTAGTCATGTGAGTCTATTTTTTATTAAATTATAATTGTTTATGATGGGTTTCATTGCGCTCGAATTTAGGCCACTCCGACGTTCAATTAGAACTTATAAATCAGTTTTTTTATCAGTATCTATATTACTCCTACTAGTATTGTAATGTTAAGTACATTTATTATATTCCTGCACATTCCTAAGTTCGACAATTGTTGTTTCAGTTCAAGATCAAGTATACGATAGATAAACGTCACGTCATTAAATACGATAAATATGTTAGATATTCAGTTCTTTGACTCGTAATTTTAATACGAATAATAATTATAAAAAATGTCCTTATTATAATATAATTTACAACAAAGATCTTTTGATTTACATTTGTGGTTTTATTTTGGAAAGATCACCAAGTAAGGCTTTGTAAAATGGTAACACGCTAGGTTTATTTGCACATAATTATATTATCCGTTTTAACATAGGCCTAAGGATTAGCAATTCATCTATGACCTCGCAGGCCAGGATCTAGAGGGGGTAACCAGGGCATCCGCCCTGAGCGTGAGAAAGTCTGCTTTCTCATTTAGGTACATAGCAAGTAGACTGTACAATAGGCGTAACTTTTTTTTTCGAGGGGGTTACCTTCAGAAGGCACCAGACGCCGTGGGATCAAAGCCGAGTTATGTGGGATTTTTACCGCACTTAAACCCCCTGGTGGCCATCCTCGGCGCTGTGTGGAGGACTCCGGGATATCCAGGGAACGCAAAACAGGAGTACCTACACATTAATAATATTTAACTTCGCCTTTTTTTCGCCGTTACTTGCAGAGTCATATGGAATGACAATTTAGTGTCACCGAATTAAATTTGTATAAATTGAATTGATCTCAATCGCTGAAAAGTTGAGGCGCCTGTATTAAGTTTCTGTCCCGATTCGAAAACTTCAAAAAGTTAGATCTTAATTTCGATAATTTTTAGGTTAGACTATACATAGATGTTCGCAGGTGACAGAAATGACTTGGCAATAGGCAAACTGAACAAGTATTTGCTACATCTTGTAAGAAATATTTCAATGTGCGAAGATTTTTTTTTTAATTTGCTATATTTCATAATTGGCATTTATTTTTTTGATATCGTCTATCTAAAAGCACTATTAAATCACACTATAAAGTCACCGAGAAAGTTACCTGGGGGTACATAGCTTTGGGATGGAGTAGAAAGATTTTTATGACATTAATATGAGCAAAGATAGCGTCTTTATAAGAAACAGTACAATTAGAATTTAATAACATTAAAGATGCAAGACATATGCGAACAATACGTGCTAAAAGTGACACGTCGCTCCACTGTGATATGCTAATCAATTGGCCGTGATGAATGCCTAATGACGCAGGTTCAGACAAGGTCGATTATAGATTTTATTGTTACTTTTATGATGAGAGTTTCGCACTGCATATAAATGCATTCGCTTTTTCTGAGCGGCGTGTAATAAATCATTTAAATTCATTTTAATTATTATGTTCACAGCGACCTCACTTTCCCTCTGTCTACTGTCTGTTGAGAATTATCATATTATCTGCATAAATAAGCATTGACAGGTCCTTCCTGTCTGTTATGTCAAAATAATTGCAATATTCTAACGTACATTTCATAACGCAACACCTAAAAAACCATCATTAAAATAATTACCTGTCTGCTTTGATTAAATTTGAAAACCACTGAAGCATTTGAATATAACTTTCACTTAGGGAGATATATTACGGAGCCAAGAATATTTATGCTTAAAAACTTCACAAAAAAAAACTGGTTTACTTAAGATATAATCAACGTTTCAATGTTAGCTATTTTTCAAACCCTTTATAAATTCGTTAACGTGTTTTTATAGAACCACTCTGTAAAATATACTAAAATTTCAACAAGTTCTGGTTATTATGATATTGTTTTTAAGCTGATACATCATCACTCGCACTTATCTCCGTAACAAGTTATTAAGTCCTTCTTCAAATAAAATGGTAGTCAAAAAATCTACGACAATCGCTGTTTCCCATATTTCTACAGTTTCAATCAACATAATAGGGAAAACATAAGTCCAGACTATGAAGTCATATGGGTGACATCATCTTATTGCATATAACCTTTTTAAGAACCTTATACACCGATATTTGATTACCGTGTCGCGGATACACGGTAATACGTGTAAACACTTGTAACGTATAAGTATCGTACAATGATGTAAACGTTTACACTTTACGCTTTGGTGTTCGTATGATTTCTTTAATACTTAGCAACCGGCTAATACTGTTTTTTGATTACTTCATTTATTAAGAGTTAAATTTAAAGATGGTAGAACTCTTTGTGGCTCCGGAAGCACCACCGCCACACCTATTTCTGCCTAATAACAGCAGTGTTATTAGGTATCAGCGGTGTTATTAACAATCTCTCAGAGGCGTCGCTGTTTTAAATTCTGTTATTTTCATCAAAATATAACATACATTTAAATTCGCTCAACAATTTAAACCTTTTTTGGCGATATATTTTGTTAAAAATTACAATCTACTTTCCCCAAAAAAAAAAGAAAAAAAATACTTTTGTGTATTTCAAAAGCTTTAAATAATATGTACAACACAATAAAATAACGAATACTAATATGAATACGAATACTTCAGCGATTTAAGCATAAAACAATAAGTCTATGTAAAGACAAACATCGAATATGACTTTCAGCACGCTCCTTGGTTTATTCATGAAAACAAACTCACTTAGTATATTGGGTTAACGATGTTGGTGTCCCGCTTCGAGCGAATATGGAATTGGGACAAGTCGACATCGGCCAAACAATCCACTTACGGAATTTATTGTCTACCCAGCTGAACAACCGCGGTCTCACCCGCTTTTAAAAAACCTAACTTTAAATTGGAATAACTTTCGATAGTTGACGGATTATAATGTATTAAGGACTGAAGGTTTCTTAAGATATATTCTATCATTTAAATTAAATTCAGTAATTTTGGTTCGACACGATTTATATAAAAATATAGAAAAATGTTCTAGCTATTACGATTTTAATTCCTTTGAAACAATGTTAAAAATGCACGTCTCCGGCCAAAATGGTAAATGCTATCTTACAATAAAAAAGCACACACTCTGTCGACAACTAAAATCAGTTCGACTGCATGTTTATTTTACGGTTCTCTCAAATAAAAAAAATATATAAAAACCCTTACATGATCAAGGGGTAGGACCAGGAAAGCGCCTCCCCCAGCGACTTCGGTGACGATAGCCACGAATTTCGGGTTCACCGCGCAGAAGTTGGAATCATGGGCGTTCCTCGTTATCTTTATATTGTCGTAGCATCTCTCCCGCTTGAAGGAAACTCCGTATACATGCCGGAATTTGGAGCTCCTTACGCCGCGGAACCATACCTAGAAAGTTATTGGATATTACGATCGCTGTTTGTACGTATACATTTTATAAGTATCAATAAGTATACATTTTTGACAAAAAAAACTTATACAAAGTTATCAATTATAAATTAAAAATGTAAGGTAAGTACAAATACTGAACTTTATTCCCTTTTTTTCCATTGTTAGATATTTCTTCAAATTTAAATTCAAGATCACACGGGAAGCTTATTTTTGAACAAAAAGTAGTCCAAACCGGTTCATATTTCGGTCCAATTATAAATAATAATATTATGTATAAGATTCACAAACACGTGTCATTCAAGCCAAAACACACATTTTTTTTAATATTCTCTGAAATTCTTTTAAACGTTACAAACACACATTATGGTGAAAGCTGAATAGACAATTCTGTTGTGCATATAATTACGAAAAATAAAGATGATGGTATTAATTACTGCGCCACTCTTTCTAGAGGATCGTGGGAAAAATTTTATTTGTGGAAAGAACAGAACTGAATTCCCATTCACAAAGTATCAATTTTTTGCTAATTTAGGCAAGTGAAGAAGAGACTGTAATTAATAAAAGAAAAAACAATTCTGTAATCAAAGAATAATTAGTTTAAACTATGATCTTCGGGTATATTAAATGAGTTCAGCCATTGGCCTCATTCGTTTATTTGCATGCCACATACACTTGGGCGATGAAACAATGTACTCCTGAGAATAGGGTCCAATTAACTAAATTCTTACTAAATTATTTAACGCCTTGTGCAGGCTAGTCCACAATGTTGAACACGAATGTTTCAACTATGATATATAATTGTAAGCAATACAGCATTTTATTGTACATACCAAAGAAACATAAAACAAAAATATAAGTTCAATTTGATATCGAATAGCCAACTAGTCCAGCCATTTGAACATTTGAACAACTTAGTTTCTGTAATTGGTTTAATTCAGTATTTTAGTTATATCCTGAACGGAGTTCTGATCTCTTTTATTTCATTATCTATGAAATGATATGGAACTGTAACTTTTATACGATACACGATATATAATAATCAGGGCATTATTATTATGCGTGACAGTAAATTTAGAATGTAATCTCAGAGAAAAAAAAGATAAATCAATTATTTCGAACAGATCTGGACAATTTAGTAAAAGTATATAACAGTATGAATAATTCTGATATGAACCTAAAACAAGGGAAGTACGTTTATATTTTTAAGTATAAGGCTAATGTAAGGAAGTAAAGAATAATGTATAGAAGTCTTAAACGTTTCTTGGCTAACCGCACGCCATGCGGACTTTTTGCGGATATTAACAAACAGTAGTCTCATTGTGTCTATTATCTTCTAATCTCATTTCTTCTGTACAAACCCAATCTCGCATTTGAAATAAAAATTCTTATTAACTAAGCATGAACTTAAAAATAAAAAAGTGCAAATAAAATTTAAAACAATACCTGTGAATTAGTCATGTCGCCGTCTCTACCTGGTGCGATATCAAGGCATGCACTACATTAGAGTCGCACTCCAAAACTATGTATACAGTCTGTGCATTTTACAAAATATAACCATGTACACAAGTAACATAAAACTCAGGCGCCCACAACATCACGAACTGCAAAATAAACACTGAAAGTTGCAAAGAAACAAACAACTTTGAACATAACAGTGAAAAGAAAATAAATGTGCAAAGAATAGGTAGTAATTTTTTGAACTATTACACGTAGTGGTCACTACATCACTGACGATCTGTGCTGGGCCGCATGAAATGGTAATTGTCTGTTATTATGACAGAATTGGCGCGTGTCTCGAGCAGAAAAAAAGAGAAAAGAAACATTAAAATGCTGCGCTGCAGCCGATTCAAAGAGAAATAAAAAGTAATTTATCGCGATAAGGAGATAAATACCAACTGAACATGAACTGAAATAAAACGTGTGACGAAATTACATAACGTAATTTGAATATTAGTTACTTTCTATACCGTGAGCGTTATATAAAAAGAATGTTTTGCCGAACGATGCATCAGATTACATGGTTCTTGAATTCATAACTTAACATTTCGTTCCGTTTATGATGATTGTATGATGAACAGAAAATTCAATTTACAGAGGGTCGGAATGCCCGTTATTTCATATCAACATCATTATTTTCATCTTAATCATCCGTTGTTTGATTTAACTGTATTGGCAAATGATGTTGATTATTTTTGGCTGTATTAAACTCTTATGCTTGTTACAATTTTTTCAATCGCCAGATATTTTAAATTTGTTTCATTATCCGATTTACTAGTTTTATAAACTGATCATTTATATAACTGATAATACATATAAAATAAATAATGTTGAATTTATTAAGCAATAATGTAAACATTTAGGCATTTTCGTTGCATGCTCCAGTGCGACTGTTACATGTTGATCACGGAGCGTGACAGAAAGAAACAACAGTGCAAGAGCTTCTAATTGTTCGCAGGAGTCCAGATACGGCCGCTTATGTTGCGTCACCGACAGATATGATATAATTACTACTCGTGAAGTATTTAGACTGAAGCATTCGACAGTAGAGCTAACTGACGGATTTCTTGTATAGGGAATTCAACGATTGGGTAATGTAGTTTATTAAGTTACCCAGTGGCATTCCAATTTTAATTTAAATGTTTATCCATTTCAAAATAACGTTTCCTTTTGAAGCTTATTGCGCGCCGCAAAAGCTTGCAATACGGATAAACATAATGCGGAATTTTTGAACGAATATTGAGGGTGCATTCTGCAGATCCCATTTGGGTCTAGTTCTGTTAATTGGTTGTTCTGTACATAATTGTTTTTTTTTTTTGCATTCATGAGCAATAGGCTCATCAGCAATGGGTTCCCAGATGATCTACAGTTTATAAAAGTAATTGAAACAATGGAGGATGTTAAATTCGGTATCTGATATATAATATCTGATATATAATAGTGTAGAGAATATGTAATATGAGATTCTCTAAAAAATATCATAATTTATTTAGCCAGATTAGCCATGCTATTTATTACAGGACTAATAATAGATTTAAAGCTGCTGATAGCGTCAGGGATTTGGTGGTAACAGTTGATAAAAGATTACCCCACCTTTCTTCATTTATTGATACAGAATGCACTAATTTATACATAAGTTACTGAAAATGTCATTATTCATCATTGGCATCAGTAAGTACTACCACAATTCAAAAAATAAAAATGTTTTGTAAAATATCATAGTTTTTGCTAGCAGTTTTTTTGAAGTATAATTGTATTATTTGGACATTAGGCTAAACATATGTTGAGCCTGTTAAGAGCGGTTACTTATTCCAGTTTTAAGAACACAAAAAAGCATTTAATAATGAGAGATTAAAGTTTTTCAAAATCATTTGACTAGTGACACAAAGATATCTACGCTTCTACCGGTTTAAAATCTGATCAAATAAAATTGATTACAAAACAAAAATATGGAGTTTAGTTTTCGGGGTCAGTCTAGTATCCTTTTATGCATCGTAGTCTCACTACACTGTCCATATAGCTAAATTAGGTACTAGTAATAATTCAAGATTCATTAATAAAGATTT
>DWTU01003350.1:0-10506 GCA_018251515.1 Cecropterus confusis
CGATCCGCCAGAACCAGCCCTCGCACATCATGATGATCTAAACACAACACTATACGAAATAACACAACGATCCACCTTCATCGATAACCACCAAAATCGATCGATCGATATTCGACGAAAATGCTCATCTATTGGTTAAAGCGTGGATTTAGACCTAACGAACTAATGTTAGACTATCTAATACATTGAGGATATAATGAATTGCATTTTAAAAAGAAACACAATTCTGTTGGTAAATGTTTTTTGTTATAGTAAATCTTAAATTATTGAATATTAAACTCAACTCTTTGTTAGATTGATTTAAGTTTGTTCATATATCTGAAACTATCGATCGATGTCACCTGATCTCATTTTAAAATCGGTCAATGTGGATCGTTGAACATGATAATACCGAGTGCACAAAATCATTACGCGGGTCATATTCAGGTTGATATATCGATTCCAACATGATAAAATTAACTGAAAGGATTACTAGCACAAAATCTATTTATAACAATGACAAATCTCACCAAAGAACAATAATATCCAAGAATCGTTCTTGCCCGCTTTGTGTACTTAATGACAATTGCTGTAAAGTGTGGGTCAGCATTAAATAACATCATATTTGCACCTAGACCTACTCAGAACTGCTATACTGCCGGAACGCGCCTCACTGTTTTGTCCCATTCAAAATGAATAGATGCGTTAAAGAAGTATATACCGGGCATTTTCAACTGTAGGCACTAAACTTTTCATACATCCTGCTCCTACTCAGTTCCAATGACGCTTTCTTTAAAACGCCCACTCTCTCAGATTTTGATTTCTTGTTTACAATCGAAAGGCATTGTATTTGAGAACGCGCGCTGTGCGCTCCGGCCGCTGGCTAGTCAGGCGCACAAATGTGCCGCCGAATTATATACAACTCGCACTATATTTGTATTTTTATACCTTTCCTATTTATAATCACATGTTTTTATTCCTTGGAAACATTTTCGAGTCAATGATTTTATCAAATTTTTATACTTCTATTTCTACATATCTTGACTTAACGTTGTGTATAATTCGGCCTCTAATTGTAATACTTAGTTGTACCAATGTAAACGAGGGCAACTAGCTCGTCCGTACGACAGTAGTAGACCGCACCGGCACCGGTTGCTCTGTATAAAACACGTGCCACATCTGCGGTAGACACTCTCAAAGATTAGCTCGTAAGTACTGTAAACCCATTTTTATATTCATATTTATTTTTATTAATTTATTATACAAACCGAAATGAAGCTTGCCGATGAACTTTACACCTGTAATATACAGATATCGCTAACGCGACATTAAACGGTCCTATTGAATTATCATATTTAGACTCCGACAATCGTCTGGATGTTGTCCGTAGGAGAGCACCGCGACCGATAGCTAAATATTAAACATCATATTGTCGCAGAGACCTAAAAATGATTAGCTTAGAGCTATAACGAACGCGTTACAGGTCAGTTAAAGATCATCGGTGACCAGTTGTCCTATTAGGTCGTAAGATATGCATTATGTAACCGATAGTCGTAAGGATTTAGATGTAAGAACGCGGTCACCGCGGTTCCGTTCGGTCCCCCACCACCTCCGGGACACCACCACATTACAGCCACACGCCCGGAGCGACGATCGGTGACGAACGTCGCACACCATCGCGTTCGTCCTCAGAGGACGCCGATTGACAGGGATAGGGATAGGCGACACGTACAAAGTATATACACCTTTCGATATATCGCTAATATAGCGAAAGTTTCATTAAAAAAATTAAAATGACGCACACCCGGACACTACATATAGAATGACAGGAAACACCTCGAAAGCAGGCATTTCAACACGACTTTGGTACGATAGACGGCATACGTAAACTGACGATGCATAACACTAATAAGACGACCCTGTTGTCGTCGACTTGGCTTACAGATACGACGTCTATATAATAATCATAGATGTGTGTATTACGTGTGTAGGCGCTTGTCTACTTAGTTTTACGATGTATTTAATCTCTATGCTATTAATTCAGTAATTAATGTGAATCAGTCTCCCAACAACCTGTGGCAACTATTGCTCAGTAGTGAAATTTTATCGTAAGCAAATTACACAGCTTGTTTAGTTTACGAGTCGGCTATCTATAGCTTCCGCACTCTCGATGTTGCAAAAATAAGTGTTTATTGTTCTAGAGTTGTCGTGAATGTCACTATTCTTATTGTAAAGTATATGCGCGTAACGTTACCATGGATGAATACGTACGAAAATATGGATGTATACGTACATCTACGGCACCATAGGAAGGGGTGAACATTAGGTATGTTCTATCAACTACGGTCACGATCATCTCTGATGTATCTTTCTTTAACATTCCATTACATACATTTATTTATCTAAATGTTTAGTTATAACAGAATATCCTGATCTCAGTCTACAAAAATTTCGGAGACAACAGTGAATGTGCGTATAATTTTGTTATAATATGTTTCTAAATACCAGTATAACGTTAAATCGCTGCATTTCTGTTTCCACATGTATTAAATAGTATTATCGGTAGATGACTAAAAATTTTACAACATCGTGCACAAACACACATACACATCAACAGGTACTCTATGACATTTATATTTTATTGTAAAACGGTACTAGTGACATTTTATTTATACTATAGACTTAAATGTCTAAGAAATATTTTAAATCTATCATTAATCAACATTTTCGAATCAATTTATAAGTGTCTTGAATAAATGTGTCAAAAAATATTGTGTTTTATTTATATTCCTTCTGTCTCCATCAATATTAATATTTTAGCTGTTAATTTTTATCCTAATAAATTGTTTCGTAAAAAAATACTATACTACTTAATATATAAATCTCGTTATCTCATAAAAGATAAATAATTTGTTGGGTGGTTAAACGCTGTTAAGGCGAGAAAGAAACAAATAATTAAGCAGGTGCGCTTGCTAAAGAAGAGGCTGTCCATTTATCACGAGAGGCTCGAAAGCCCTCTCCCTTCCGAGCATTACGTGATTAATGGACGTGAGGGGTCACGTGTATTTATTTTTTCGGCAAACGCACGATGTTCTACCAAAAAGCGTTATCATTCTAGTCTTTAATTTTCTATAATAAAATAATGAGATGATATTTATACTTGTATTTCATAAATATTTAAAAAAAAAAATGATTTTTTGTACTTACTAACAGCAAACATCCGAAGGCCTCGATTTGAGGCACAAATAATAATGTTTCAAGCTGCAAGTTAAGTTTACAAAGTGGGTTGAATGCCTCGCTAAATATTTTTCACTAACTGTACCCGCGGTTTCATTCGCATATAAAAAAACAACATGAAATAAATATAACCGAAATTTATATCTTCAACAATTTTAAATAAATAACATTTATTTAAAGCACACTGGTGGAAACCGACCTTACAACATTCAATACGAAATAAGCAGTTGTTTGTTAAAATAGTATCTTTAGTTAAAATAAACAAAAGAACTACTTCCCCTCACTTTGGTACTTAAATAATACTTGAATCACGTACATTATCAGGATTAAAGGGTTGAAGGACAAATTTAAATAGTATGTATCTGCTCAATAAACTTATTATATATACGTAAGAGCCACGTAGCTAACACCTGTAGTTTAGGAAGGCAGTACCATTCAATGAACGCAGGGGAGTTGAAGATCAAGTTTTTCATCAATCGTCTGTTCCTATGATTGCTCTTGTATACATTCTTATGTACCCGTAAGCACCATATGCCTAACCACTGTGGTTAGGACGTTGGGTATCAATGCATTATCAAGTTTGAGGAGTTGAGGGTTAAAATGATCATCTCATACCACTTCTTAGTAATCTCACTGCACCATAATCGCCAACTTCTTCGCATAAGCACCAAATGGCCAACTTCTATGCTCTAGGTTCGTTTTATTTATCGTAGTCTCTGCTTATCAATCTCATTATATATCCAGAATAACCAAATAGCTAACTTCTATGGTTAAGGCTAGCAGTACCCCTGCATCATCAGGATCGAGGAGTAGAAGGTAAAATTCTTCATCATAATGTGTTATTTCACATACAAAAGATTTATTACAAGATTCATAGTTGAATCGAATTGAGTTTCATAGTTGTATCTTTAACAATGTCGAACTTCAATACAAACTTCCACTCCGTATTTTAACCCCTTCAATCCCTTTTTCGCAATAAAAAGTAGCCTTTGTCCTTTCCAAAGGTCAACTCTATCTCTGTTCCAAATTTCATTAAAATCGGTTGGGTTATTTAGACGTGAAAGCGTAGCAGACAGACAGAGTTACTTTCGCATTTATAATATTATTAGTAGAGATTATAAAGTATATATATAAAGTTGCGTGGTTTGTTATGCTATTACAAAGTTTGATAAGTACGCAGACTACAGAAATAAAAAAAAAAGTTTAGATATGAAATGTGGCTTTTATTTTACAATAAACCTTACGTGACTTACTTTAGGCCCCCTTCCCTTACTGTATCAAATATTTATTTTAAATTATGGTTGATTGTGAAATTTGGAATTACTGAATTGGTTTTAGATACCACTAGTATTTGTAATATATTATCAGTAAGGGAAAAAAAACTATCTAGAAGGAGGCGTGAGCCACGTGCACGTTCAATTGTTATTGCGACATTGCGTAACGATAGGAGACTAGTAGGTAACGTAGTATGCATCTTTACTATATATAGACACGAGACCAGCTGAGTGTTGCTTTATGAATGGCGAGACTCATAAACTCTAATGTCCGCCCTCATAACTGCTTACTTCGGCCTAAAATAGAACATTATACAAAAGAAGAACATAGTCCAGTGAGTACTCACATAATTGTAAAATTACACTTGTATTAGCCAGTTCCTTTAGTATTCTTAGCTGACCATATAGAATCGCAGACAAACTTATGATTATGATGCAATTGCCATAACTTTTTTGGGTGTAAGTTTATAACGTTTAATGCTGAACTTCACGAAGCTGACAAATAAACAAAACTATCAAATCATATCCTAGAAATTGATCATGTTGAGATGATTTGTTAGCCCATCTGTATATAATAACATCACGTTACGGGCTTGATTTTGATATTGAACCATATTTCTTTCAGAAGTATAGTTACATACATACATATTAGTTTTGTCGACGAGCTTTCGGTATTTCACAACGGATGGCATTAGAAGACCGTTTTGATGGATGGCATCTCTTTTCCAAAATGGGCTCTACATATAGCTTTTGTGATGGATAGGTGTGGCGGTGGAGCTTCCGGAGTCGAACCACAAAGAGTTCTACCACTTTTATAATTTTTACTCTAATGACTGTCCGATTTACGGCAAATGTAACCGGCCCGTTACTACTTAAGTTTGCTGGCCTTTTCAAGTATGTCAGTGACTTGGTTCTCGTATGAATTTGGAAGCAATACCGAGGATAGCTTTCTCGGTTGTTACCTGAACGATGTTAAGATTAAAGATCAGTCCCATCGGTAGTGTTCAGATCTGAGTTCCGTAAGTCATTATTAGCAGGAAGCACTGACCAAAGACCTTATTCTTCAAGCTATGCGGTATAGGCGATGAGAAGATATAACCAAGCTTTCCGTATGCTGTCCAGCATAATTGGATTCACGTATCGGTTACTTTCTCGATTGTTCTTGTCTAACTGTCTAAAACGAGAATCTCTAAAATAGATTGAAATGATATGTTAGTTAAAAATTATATACGTGTGTGTTAATTTAAAACTTTCAACAGATTAAAATTATATTTATAGATATAGAAATGAGCAGTGATAGCCTAATGGTTGAAACTCGGCTTCTAAATCGAGGGTCCGAGGTTCTAATCCCACACATGCACCACTGATTTTTTCTAAAATTATGTGTGTATTAATTATCGCTACTTTACGGTGAAGAAAAACATCGTGAGCGAATCGGAACCCTTGAGAGTTCTCTAAAAAAAGAGTTCTCGAAGATATGTGAAGTTTACCATATCGCACCCGGTCGTGCGGTCTATGGCCAAAAACTCTCATTCTGAGAGAAGGCCCGCGCCCAGCAGCGAGACAATAATGATATATGTATCTTCCATTACCTTTCATATATTTACTTTCATTATGATGAAAGTTTAACACATGGTAGGAGATGGCGTAACTTGTATTTTAAATAATAGGTATCTTCGTATGTAACTTCGTATGTAATTGCCGCCAATTAAATTTTAACTAACAATTAAATTTAAATGCAGGTACTTACAATAAACTTATTGTAAGTACCTGCATTACTAAGTTGATACTCACACACTATTACTTGATATCAATACTATCATAACGTTATGCAGGTATTCTGTTTTTTATTGCAATGAATACTGTTCGCTTTCGTTTTATGTACCTACCTATGTACTTTATATAGGTTGCTATTTAATTGAACATTACAAGACAAAGTTAATAACAATCCAAAGAGGTAAAATACAAGTCACATCGTGTCATCATGTAAATGCCTGGACGTAAACGTCTACATATGCTTATTCTAATAAGTAGTCTTATTCTACGATTGTACCTATAAGTTGTCGGCATGTCTATATTAAACGCACTAGAGACTACTAGACTCTACTCTAGACTTTCAACATCCTTTACTAAATTGCCTCCAGCAGTTGCCAAGTACATAAAGAGAATTGTCGAGGACAGAGTTAGGATATTGAATAAAATTAGATACAGTAAGTGATGTCTGAAGCGGCCATTTTTAGTACCTAAAGACGGTATCGTTCATCCCTACCTATCTTAAAATAGTAAACCTATGCAAGTCGTACATAGATTGTACAATAAATCAATCACATGCTACTGATATACCTACTTTTAAGGTTAGGTATGTATGGAATTGACCATGTTGAACACGACCATGTTAACTTTGAACACTTCTGTGCGTAGACAGTCTTCAGTGTTAAGTATTTCTTTTTGTGTATGCAAGTAGGTATTTATTGATATCAATTACTTGATTTTCATATTGTAAAATTAGACACATGTATAACACGCATACCTTTTAAAATTAATATGCCGTCGTTTTTATTTAAAAGTAATGCTTACCCAACCTTAAATCATATTTTATGAAGTCTAAAAGTCACGACTGTATCATAAAGAGGCCGGACGCCTCACAATTGGTCACATTGTACTTTTCAACGTCAAAAGATATTGTCCAATAGTAGATCTTAACCTTCGGATATACTCCTGTTCAGCTATTTCTATTTCAAGAGTCACACAATAATTTCAGTTCACAATAATTTCAGTCTAGCGTACTCCTGCGTAGGCATCATATTGTATCACGGCGTCTGCACTCACCGATTTGATATCATAACAGCATCATTGATTATTTTTACAAAAAGTAGAAACCGACTTCCATGCAACAAAAAAAAAATTAAATATATGTTGGTTTCTTATATACACAGTACATAGTGCATAGTCTCGAACTCGGCGCTCAACATATTTTGTTAGAATACAACGACGAATCCATGTCCTACGAGTATATGAGCGCCGATTTCAGAACTAGTGATGATACACTTATATTTGTATTCATATAATATCACCTATTTTTCTTCGTAAATTCGGCCAATATCTATACCCCTTCAGTTCGGTTCGAAGTACCCCTGCATCATCAGGGTTGAGCAGTTGAAGATCAATTTTTTTAATAGTAATTTGCTCAGTAATCTTATTATATTTTCGTAAGCACCAAATGGCTAATTCTATGGTTTGGGCTAGCAGTATACCAGAATCAAGGAGTAGAAGATCATATTTTTCATTAAATCATTTATTCATAGTTATTTAATGTTCGTTTCAAGTTTCATGAGAATCGGACCGGTAGAAGCTGAGTTATTAGTCCATTTGTCGCGCACATACTTAATGCAAATTTAAGACTTATGTGGTTTACTCATGAACTAACAAACATAAAAAAAATTACAGTCGAATTGAGAACCTGCTAATGTCTTGAAGTCAGTTAACAAAATACATTGTGACGAGAACCACAAATGTTGGCTGTTGTAATAAAATAATTTAAATTGAAAGAAAAAAAAAAGAAGACTTAAAGCCTTTCATGGAATTTGCTAGAATAGTTACGCGATCATTTTGTGTTACAGTGTAATCATTAATTTTGAACAACTGTTATTAGCAAACGGGCACATAATAGTATCCGATGGAAAGTTGAAATCTATAAAACACCATACAGAACAGGGATTCATTCTGAAGTCACAGATGCGTTGTTAATCCCGAGGGCTAAGTACATCATCATCGTTAGTATCCCACTGATGGGCACGGATCTCCACTCGACATAAGAGGGGTTTAGGTCATAGTCCACCGCGCTGGCCAATTACGAATTGGTAGGCAAGGGATAAGTTGATACTAAGTTGACAGCCTTAATAGACTATCACATTAACCTACATTATTATAATTTTGAAAGGTATTTCAGCGTAGGTATCACAATTGTAGTGTTTCCGTGGAAAGGCCTAGTCTGGTTAATGTAGTGCCAACAATAAAATTTAATATATAAATATCTATAAATGTACAAAATACGTATACAACAATCAACTGCTAGCGGTAAAAAAAAATAAAGGCAACAAGTATTTTTAGCGACGGCTTGTAAGCCTAAGCCTTACGAAGTAACGTAAATTACGTCAATGTTCCTTTTTTGGAAAACCCCAACAAAGGTCTACACAACATAATATTGGCTTCCACTAGGTGTACTAATATATGTTCAAGTAATTAAATTATTAGCGTTACTTTTCCGTTACACGTAAGAAATCCTATTTCGCCTACTTTGAGGAAAATGTGATAATATTGGACTGGAATGCTATAACAGCTCACGTGAATACAATTAAGATATATAAAAAACCCAATAAAATATATTTTACTATTGGTGTAATAAGGTGTTACAGTATATACAAACGTGACAAATATAAATCAATTATCGATTGAATTGATTTGTATTTGTATAAATAGAGCGCCCGACCGAAAAGAAAATTAAAGTCTATTTAAAACATATTTTGCATTGCAAAGGTACCTAGTTCAAATAAATTACTAAATAATTTTATTATAACAATATTTAACGAACAACAACATCAAAAAACAACAGGTATTTTGCATTTATAAACGAATGTTTCACAAATGTCTCATATCTAGTTAATTTGCACAATGCACGTGTTTCGCTTTAGTATATTAATAACTAGCATCCCCGTGCCCACTTCGTTGGGCATTATACATTTTTTTGGTTTGGTTCTTAGTATTAAATGTAAAAAAAAATGAATTCGGTCCAGAAACATTTAAGTTATTCAAGATTATAAGAAATTTCCAATTTTGCGGAAAAGCTACCTAAATTTTTTCAACTTCCATAAAATGGCACCCCCTGTGAAACTATGCCGTTCGAATCGTGTCGATGCCAGAAAGCCTAAATACACATAAAAAAGTGACGAATAAATATCCTCTTTCCTTTGGGAAGTTAGTTAAAAATAACATCGATACACTAGAGAAATTCAAAGTTGGAGACATAATTGTCAGGTATTTGGTGGTATACTACACTGGATATCATTTTTTATGCAACAATAAATTTGTATATAATACCAAATAAGAACTCGTTCAAAACATCTAGTTGGACTTTGGCATATTGCAAAGACAATTTATTGACTTCGAAACAATTGCCTACGCATTTTGACGTCACGCAGATAGAAATGTGACGTTAGAAGGTACGTATCAACATATTTGTTTGAAATACTTCATAAACTTGAATCATAGTCATTTTTCGTACGTAAATGACGCCTACTACATTAAAAATAACTCGTGAAAATATATTGCATTTGTTTTAGCAATAGGTACGAAGCAAGTTTTTATCTGGAGATTGAATATTGCCGGATTTGTCGGCAACGGGCATATCTTCTTAATATATATGAATTACATGTCACGTTATTTGTTCGGGATGAACTCCTAAACTACAGAACCGATTTTAATCAGATTTGCACACCGTGTGCAGTTTGATCTAACTTGAAAGATAGGATATCTTATATAAATATGAATTACGTGTCATGGTGTTAGTCCGCTACGGACTCATAAACTACTAAATCGATTCCAATCAAATTTGCACACCGAATATGTTAGATGTGGGTACAACCCAGTACGCAATGTAGACATCTTCATCGAAAATTTGCCGGCGATGTCTCCCTGTTGCCTAATTGTATCATATATACAATTATTAACTTGAATAAATGACCTAACTACGAATTATCTAAATATTAATAGGTGAAGTGTAAACTTCCGACACCTTATAACGAATACTGCGCCCAAGGAAGTGCGTCCATTAATCGCGTGATGTTTTTTCAACTCCTCCCTGGGTATGCCCAAAGCGGGTATAGTATCTGGGCAAAGCGGGTAAAGACAAATCAGATAAAAATTATTATCTTATACCAATCAATCTTCAGTCAAATGCAAAATCACAGATATGACCGTCTTCTTGTAGGTATGGTTCAAGCCATAAGAAACACACAAC
>DWTU01003351.1:0-10506 GCA_018251515.1 Cecropterus confusis
TTGTTTATTTGGGAAACATATTTATAATATTATTCAAACGGTTTCTTACCATAGAAAAATATTACAAGTGCTATTCCGATGGTACATATAATTAACCAAGAGCCAATTAAATACGTATTTTATGATTATCAAAGAAAATAAAATCCTTAACTTTTTGCGACCAGTGGATGGCCATTTTTCTACCACCAAACGTAACATAAGTTATCTACAATACTTACTATCAATATGCTAAAAATATTATTTTTATACAACAACACACAATCAAATTAATACATAGATAAATACTTTATATATACATTGTAGAAGTAGCCATCGAGCGTGCAGTCCATCTGATGGTAAGTGGTCACCGCCGCCTATGGACATCTGTGATCAACCTCAGTTAAAATCTGAATCCTACCTACGATACTACGATACTACTACGATACGTTGCTATTCCTGAGGACTAAGTTGGAACGCCGCGAATAAGCATGACTCCATTACCAGACTACTATTATCAGACAGAAGTGTGGCCGTGGTGCGGCCGGAGTCAAGCCTTTAAGGGTTATCCGCCTCTAAAACCATAAGGTTTAAACAGAACATACACTAATTATTACAACAACCTTAGAGTTATGTGCTTTTGTATTGTTATTGGCACGACTTCTTCGCGGATGAATTATGAAGTATGAACAACATGATCGAAATATTGTACCTACGATATTTCATGGAAGTTACCCTGCATGATATTTTTAAACTACATCAAACGAGCGATAATGAAATATCGCCGCCCCTTCATAGAACGCCTCAGTAGATTTCTGTCTAGACACTTGTTCTCAAAGTCGTCGTGACCTTTATTACAAACCTGACGTAAATGACATGCGTGCCCACGTGCGTGACATCCACGTTATACGTGGATTATTGTAACAAAACGTTCACAATATTATTTATGTTTATTTTCTACACTACAACTATATCACGTCATCATCTGGAATGAACATAATGTAAACAAAAAAAATATAATTAAAATGTCATATACAACCAGAATATTTAACATCAATAATGATGTAACATATTTTCAACAATATCTATTTGTCATCAATAATAATCTATTTATCACTGAGTCAAAATCCTACTCATGTTTGAGTACCAGTGGCCAGTCGCCCGCTCGGCCTGCGTCGGTTCGCTCGTACGAGCGTATTTTCCGCTTCGACTACGTTCTCTGCTATAAAAATATATGGCTTATGTACTTTCATCTTTAAATGTCATGTAGACATCTTATCTCAAGATTTATCGAGCTTTTGTGCATAATAATTATCGAATGTTTGTGGAATGCCTTTCATGAATACATGTTACTTTACATTATTACGAAGGACTATAAAAGTTACGAGTTATATACTTTATTGTATTTCATATGTTCTATAAGAATCCACGAAACTCAACCAAATCCGAAAATGTATAATGTCTGATTAACTCTGTAACCATATTATTTAACAGAATAAAGCGATCGTCAGCATCACGCCACCGTCTTACGTCCAATACAGAATTCTTGCACTAGAATTTTGTTATTGTTATTGACCTCACAATAAAATCGTCGAAGCAATTCCTACAAAGCAGAAATAGCCGAAATTGGGCAATAAACTTACACGTGCCAAACGAATTTATTTTGATTAATCCGAGGATCAAATTACATGGGATCAGGTGGTAAATTAACTAAACTATTAGAAATACTGTTTTAAACTCCTTAATGATATACATTGCGTGTCTGGTACATTATGCATTGAAAAACTATGCTATTGCTAGCTGGTGATGTATTATGAAGGCGCTTATTAAGACGATAATCTTGCAAATTTTAATTGAATAACGAGGCATGACGAACTGGCTGCGCTACGCATAAGTCACTATGGTACAGAGGTTGTCACATGCGACTGCAATTAATTAGCAATTGCTTATAATATGGTAGCAGAGGTGTAGCGTTGGGAGAAGCATAGGGGAGCGCTTTTCAGGACGGCATATTTGGCATAAAATTAATTTTATTCGTATTAAATACCGGATATAAAGCGGCAGCAGACTATTAACTATTATAAAGCAACCTTTTTTTACCCGACCGTAATGTTTTCCAGCGTAATTATGTATGTAGATAAAAGGGGGGAAAGAGACAGCTTTATTATCGCGACAATATGGGCATCGTTATATTATTCTAGGAAAAAAAACCAGAGTTTAAAAACAATGAACGATTGAGGCAATCAATAACCTCAAAATGACCTCGGTGAAGGCTCTTCCTGACGCTGCTACCACCATTTCGGAGGCGGTAGATGCGCTCCAGCGACGCACCGAGTCGGAGAAAGTAGCCCATTTGTGACTGGTCAATGATCGGTATAAAGCCGATAGAGAACAGTTGCGAAAGGAAATGGCAGAACTTCGCCGCGAAATAGCCGAATTGCAGGTCCACATGCGACAAAGCAGTGTGGCGGAGAATCAGCCCACAGCTACAGGGCAGATGTCGGCTTCCGAGGCCGCGTTAGAACGGACCATCATGCTCTGAGTGGGCACGATGGTAAATGCGCGATTAGAGACTCTGGAGCAGAGACTGCCTCCTGAACTGCGCGTCCGCCCACCGCTGGCCGCTGACATGGCGAAAGCTACTGAACAACATACGCATAAGCTTTCAGCAGAATCGACGTCCCGGAAGGGGAAGAAAGGCAAGAAGCATGCGCCGACTCCACCTCTAAAGGAACCGCGGCCCCTTCCACCTGCCCCTGCGTCCATGCCCGAAAGGTGGAACGTGGTTACCAGTCGACGATGCTAACGCACACAGCCGAATGCTTTCCATTCACAGCCACAGAAGGCCCAGTCTGCGGCGCCTGGCTCCCAGCGATCGCAGGCTACGGAAGCACGATTGCTGAGCCGCGAACGTAATGTTAACACTTCTCGTGACCCGGCAAAGAACGTCCAGATGAACGCCGCTGAGTTTTAGGCGGTACGAATCCGACATACCTCTTTCACTCCCCCGGGCGAAAGGGGATCCATGAGGATTCTCCCCGAAAAAAAGTAAACAAAAAAAGGTATAGTGGTGTAATTTACGCATTTTTTATCGATGATCAACTTGAACGTTATTCATTTATTTTATATTCAAGAGACCCAGAAGACGTTAGCATAATGTTGAAAATTATTCAGTGAAGTCGTTGAATCTGATTTTCTATTAGTTTCTTTTGATGATCGCATTTTACATTAAGATATATTTTATAATCATATTGACAACCGTGTAACTGTACAAAAGAGCTGGAATATTAAATAGCCTAGTTTCATTAAAATAAACAATTTGACATGTTTGACGTAACACATTCTTTCAACGTAATATTGTCTCTTAAATGTAGGACGTAGAATATAGAATATATACCTACCGCAATACCGAATGGAGTTGTGCGAAGTAGATACCAACTCCAATGGCGGATTCCTGGATCCGACACTTTTTTCTCATCGACTGATCAATCTTTTTAATTATTTTATGATTAGAGCAATAGCGGCCCACTAATAGGATTAACAAATGCTAGAGAGATTTTTTGTTTCCATTTTTATACAAATATCTATTTTAAGATCTTAAAATTAAATCAATAAAAACCCAGTTAGTAATATTTTTTTAAGAATCATTACATCAACATATTCTATCCCTGCTACCCTTTTTAGCTATCACAACCGGGACTTTTTGTACAGGAAATTATTGGGCGTCTCATCGAAACCAAGCTATTTAATAAAATTCAGTTTGATAGTAATTATATTTACATCAGGTATTTGTACTACAACTTTTGGTCGTAGGACTAGGACAACGTACCACGTAATTTGTAGAGCAAAATGGCAAGTTGGAAAATGCCCTGTTTGATAAAACCATTCATTTTGCGGGACTAATATTTTTTCGAAAAACTTAGATAAATATCTTAACATTTACCAAAAAAGACCAGCTAGGAATATTTTTTAAGTATCGTTAAATTAACATATTGTGTCCCTGCTACCATCTTTAGCTACCACAATCGAAAATCGTTGTCAGGAAGGAAGTTGGACATCTCATCGAAATAAAAAGATTCTCGAAAAATTAGCCTGATTGTTTGCTTGATGTTATAAGTGGAAAAAATTAACTGTTAACCTGTAAAAAGATGAATCAGATATTAAGATCATCAAAAGATCTTCAACATTTAATTCTCTCGTGTCAACGAGCTTGTACGTGAGAGCTCATTGAATATTTAACATTTGAATTTGAAACAAGCTTTTACTATATATCGGGTTACAGTAGCTAAATAACTAAAAGTTGGCTCATATTAATAATCAAATTATTGTATTGAATTAATCAAGTTACAATGTCGTACAAGAAATTGTTTACATGACACAGTGTCGTCCGTCGCTTGACGCACGATCGGTCACGAACAATAGATGGATGCGCGGCGATGCGCGTACGATTATCGTGCGCGCCTGTGACGTCATCGTGCATGCTTATTATGAGTCATATCTGATGTATCATATTCTGTATTAAAAGTAATGTCAATTGCTATCGAGTGTAGCTATAAAATTAAAGTAAATATTAGATCCGTATAGAATACTATGTTAAAAAGAAGTAAAATAATGTAATCTAATAATAACACTGGTAAAACAATCTTACATGTAAATACTGGTATAGTGGAGTAAACGAGAAAACGTGAAAAATATAATCTATAGGGAAAGGAAACAAATATACAGTAGTTACAAACTTGTATATTTTATTATAAAATACCTTTAACGCATTTTGTCTCATTTTCAGAGATTTAGGGGGCAAACGTGGCCGTGTCTGCTTTTAAAAATATCGTGCTTACATTGAAAACTCTTGTTTTTTCACACTTTCAAGTGAACAATGTCATTCTTAGTTATGAAATTAGTTAACAGTAAATAGACGATGCATGAAGGAAGATGCTTGAAAGTCAACGAATCATCACATCGAATTGAATAGAAAGAGGAATATAATACCTAAATTTTGTAATTTGCATTTATTTCGAATTAGAATATTTCGCTATTCTCGGTTACAGAATAGGAAGGCGTAGGTTAAGGTCTGCGCAAAAAATATTGCGTGGCTCTCTTAGTAACCTCCAGTCTGGTGCTAATGACCGGCTTGTTATCAACAGCCAATGACATAACAACCTAGCTCAGTGGTTCCAAAACTGTATTATGCCGCGCCCTGGTTATAATCTGGTTGCCTATTAAAACTCCACCAAAAAAAATTTAATTCTCCCAGTGCACGTACAAGAAATAAAAACAGTCAATTCACAATTTAAAAAGCTTTCGTAAGGTGTCGTAATATAAATATATTATTTCTAGAGCTTTTTTAAATTTAATAAATTGTATGAACATAGGTATATTAAAACAAACAATATGATGATTATTTTTACCATTATTAATACAATACTTTTTGCAGATTGTTAGTCGTTTGAACTCGTTCCGTTTCTCGTCTCGTTGGGTCATAGAAATTCATATGTGTACCTACCTTTCATTACCAGAATATTCGGAGCTAATCGGCAGTATCAAACTGATAAGTAGACATACATACAAATGATTTTAGAAGAATACTGTTCCGTACACTTTCTTTTTACACGGAATCATACAAAAAAATTACATTGATATATCAATCGATGCGACAGCGACACAAAAGTGATACAAAAGCAACATGTCATTGTCTCTTGTTTATTTACTATTATGGTTGATTGTAGACATACAGAGAGACAATGCTGAAACTCGGTATTTAATATTTCTAGCCCGGGATAGAGACTCACCGTTTGGGAAACGCTGGCCTACTGTATCAAATAACCCAAATTGTTTGCGAACCAAAGATTACAACATCATTCGAATGGCCACAATATTTCCCTAAAGAACTTCGTTATCATAATTTCTTCATACCCGGAGATCATTATCAGTTTCTTCCACTTATCCTTGTTATTCTATTTGAGTAAAGTATTTACATATATCGATGATAAATTATCGATCGTTCTTTACTTCACCGCAATGGCTACAGAACATGTATTCTATATTTGGTGTTCAATTTTTAGAATAGGTCATTTTACTGTTCTTTACATTTTGAATTCTACAAAACATCGACAAATATAGTTGAAAATTCACAATACACTTTAACATCATGTTAGGAGATTTCCCTTTGTCAAATATTCCGCACATTGTTGGTAATTCCATAATCTCCCTAAAACATAACATTTAACATTCCTGTTCGAATAACTCTCTCCTGCCAGTCTGATACAACGTCGCCTGTAGTATTTATAAACATGCTGATAACGGCTCCCTTATCGATCCGCCCAGCCTCCGCCACCCAACGCCCCACCCGGGGCAGAAAAGCAAACTCCCCTGGAAGATTCCATCCATTGAAGTAGTGTATTAATAAAAGAAAGGCCAAAACAAAAAACAACGCATATTTTATTTGTAGATTTCATCTTCATATTCATTCATTCTTTCATCATATTTCTTGATGAAAGTTAAGACGTACATACTCGTAAAACCGTTTTCAGTTTTGCCGTTTTAGCATTATACTTACACTTAAATTAAAATACGAAACTGATTTAATTTGAATTATATTACTGTAGTGGGCTTATCTTTATTAATCCGAAAACAATAGGTATTATTACTTGTAATAAATTATAAGATAAATCAATATTTACAATAACCAAAAGCATATACTAAAAATATATTTGATTGAGGTAATAAGGTTTAGACTTAATAATACAATAATAATGAAATCGCATAGGTATATACTTATTAAAATTTCTGTCTCCATATATTTATTATCAACGGGCTTACATTTGCCCGGATGATAAGTGTGTTAAACATAAAAGTTCTTGTATTTTACTCCTTTTTATAATTGATTTTGTAGTATTAAATTAGTTCTCATCAATATCCACGAAAAAAATCTCGCGGTCTAAAAAATTCCAATCATTAAAATTTCAAATTCATTTCTAAACTTTTTTATTTGTTATAAATATTGCTTTTAATCTATATATACACATTGATTTATCACGTGCAATAATTACATACAACGAATTTACATAATCGCATGAATGTTCGAAGAATGTATTCACATTAGTAAAATTAAGGCAATAATAGATTACCGCAAAGAAGACAAGTGTTCGTGAATATCAAATTACAATTTATTGCTTTTTAGCAAAATATCATGAGGTCAACTGCCGAATGTGCTTCTAGAATTACAGTATACTTGGCTTCTGTACTTTTACGCTTAAAATATTAAATATTAACATGAGCCTTTTTACACCCATAACCATGCTAGGAATACTAGAATTTTGTGTGATGCAAGTGCCATGGACAAGGACAAATATAAAAAACGAATTCATACCAATTAGACCCAGAGAAGAAATTTAAAAAAATAATTTAGATGTCTGCAATAGTTGCGGTATCCCGTGGACGACTCTACATACATAAATGAATGTAAAAATGAGAAATTGGTGTGAAATTCTGAATGTGGTAAAATTGCAACCCAAACTATTATAATATAACTTTCTAGTAATTTTAGGTTCATTTAGTTAATTACAGAACAACAGTTAAAGTATAAGTAAAACAATTACGAAATATGTAACTTTGCAATTGACTGTACATAAAGGGTGTGTCATAACATTTTACGCCAACTCAGCTCAAATAAGTAATTCCCCGATAATTATTTAGATTGCAAAAAATATATCGACAATGTAATATAGGTAGGGTAATATTGTAGGTAATATTTATTATTAATTGAAGCACCAATTTCTGTTTTCAACCGATGATTACAATAAGTATATCTTATCAACGGTAGTGAAATGAAATGTCTTTATTTTGTATAGGCCTAAGACACGTACAAATTGTTATTTACAATATTTTTTCTTACACTACCACCGGATTGGAAGATGACCTCAACTGAGAAGATCCGGCAAAAAACTCAGCGGGTTTGTCTTTTTATTACTTTTTTAACCATAAAAGTATTTTTCGCTTCAATGTACTAGATATTACTAGATATTCTAATTTAATAATTGACTGTACATAAAGGTTCACAATATAAATGTATAGGTAGGAGTAGCTGTTTATAAATTCTTAATAATACAAAGCAAACAAAAGGTATTTTGGAATTACAAAGAAGCATCGGAGAAAACAACAATTAGAATAGCTGATATTGGCGCATCGCCGCGAGCGATCTACCCACCTCCCCATTATTTTATCTAATCAAAAAGTTTTAAGGGAAAAATTATGCCGGCCTGTATTATGAGTCAACTTTCTTTGAAGGGGAACAGCGGGTATATTTTTAATAACGACTGCGTTAAAGAAAGTCATTGTCCGGAATAAGGCAACCAAATCTGATTTTTATTGCGGAAATCTTGGACCTGCTTGGCAACTTTTAATTTCTGATATAAAATTATAGTATGAGATGCTGTGAGTAACTTTTAATGGTATCTAATAAGAATTTCAGGGGAAAACATCCAATTAACCAGAATCTATACGAATTTAAGAATTGAAGAGTGTTTTATAAATAATGCTACCTACTCTACGTTACGAACACGTTTCTCCTAGTATAAGTACATGGCTTGAAAATTTAATTTAACTATGTGTATATAACTAACCCTGTATGTGACAATTTAATGACTAAACTTAATAAAAACCGGAGGATTTAAATATATATATCGTCAAATAAAATTCTTCGGTAGATGGATTGTAATGAAAGAAACGCTAGGTACTAAATACTAAATGGTAGATCTTGAGGTACAGGTTAAAGCATATTTCTACATATAAAATATATGTTTACTATAAATATATTTTCAATACTTTGAATTGAATTCAGTAGTTATACTTTGATGTGAATACAAACACAGACAAGCAGACAGACACAGAAATTCAAAAAATATTAGTAATATCTATTATTAAGTATTCTCAGTCTCCCAAACATATTTTTTTGCAAATATAAGCAATGTACAGACAATATGCAGTCTATTTTTTATTAAATAGCCATTCATATAGATGAACATAGTATTTACGTAAAAACATTTACATCTTTACGATATTACCCGAGCATCTTTACTTAAGCTCGAAAGTTTTTACACAATTAAGAAGGCGCTGGAAAAATTGCTCCTAAAAAGAGGGTCGTGAGTGGCGGGACTCCCCAAACAGTTTCTTTACACAACGTTCTTCGTAAATACAGTTTATCGTAAAGGAAATTGTACCTTATATTATCGCCTTCCGTCCGTTTTTGTTAGCGCACGATAAACTCAAAAACATTTTCTTAGACAGCATTATTATTGCACACCTTGTATGCGTAAATCAGCGCTCGGGGCGAAAAGCATTTTTTACGGGAAAAAATGCAATTATATGCAGAGAGGGGAGCGGTTTCTGATGAGGTAGGATTACGGTTTTCTATTTCCTTACCTACGAAACGAATTAAATATTTATTTCAATACGAGTTGCTATGCTCTACTTTTTGTTTACTTTTTTACTTTGAATGTAATATATACGGGATCATTCCTTAAAACAATATGTAAGACTAAACCGTTTGTTATTGACATATATTAGTTGTCCTGTTTGTATTTGGCTAGAAGAGTCCATGGTTACATTAGATTGAACTCAGTTTGCTGTTAATTTCCATAAAAAGGTTCTTTCCTTACATGAGACTTACAGCTGCATAAAAATGGAACGAAACGACGCAATAGAATCACAATTGAAATTCAAACATTAGAATTCTGACATTAAAATGTGAATGTTTGAACGGATTGATCAGGAAGCCACGCGCGGGCTGGCTGGCCGGGAAACTGAAAATACAACGAATAGTTGCTATCATTGGGTCAAGGTTCCGCGTCAATGTCGTGCAACGGGACACGAGAAAAATAACAAGCGTTCCGTACACGAATGTGGACCTGATTTATTGAGACGCGGCGCTGATAAAAATGTACGCGACCGAGTGGCGTATCACTGAACAGTATTTAGGGTTTTATTCCTTTGGTTTATCTGCTTTTGTTTACCGTTAGGTTATGGAAAGGGGAACATTTAAGTGGGGATTTCTTGTGTTCTAATTGGTGGCGACGTTTTCACTTATAATTCCTCTTTCAATATAACGCCATCTATGAGCGTGACGTAGGAAGTTGTAATAGGTAATGATTGAAAAATATATGTTTATTAGGACGCACACGTTTTACCGTCAAAGTAATAAAAATATCTAAATATTTAAACAATATCATATAGCTAAGAGTGTGGTTAAGTTTTCATGGAAATATTACGGTGACGGATATACACAATAGTTTCAGTCGGTTATTTATTTAAACGTTCCCCGAAGTAACTTATCGGGGTTTGCTTAAAAAAAGTGTGATTTCGAAATTGCTCTGCCCTAATTTTCTAACATACTTTTGTTTTTACGACGACCCGCGTGGCGTCGCGGTCACCATACCGGTCTGACACGCAGTGGGTTCCGGGCTCGATCCCCGGCCAGACAGACATCTGAATGATGAATTTAGATTTCTGTTCTGGGTCTGGGTGTTTGTGTAT
>DWTU01003352.1:0-10506 GCA_018251515.1 Cecropterus confusis
TGGCCAGCGCGGTGGACTATGGCCTGAAACTCTCTCAATCTGAGAGATGACCCGTGCCCAGCAGTGGGACAATAATGTGTTGACGGTAATACTTACTGCTTTAATCTATTTGCCACGTGTCAATTTCCCTCGATAACTTGACCCACAGGTACATGAGGTTAGAACATAAATAACCACTTAAAAAGGTCTTCAAAGCCCACTTCACCCCCTACGGGTTGTGTACGTAACACATCCCGTTAAAACGTGACTGAGTAAATAACACCTACACTAGCAAATATATTTGTTCAACACACAAACATATTTATTCAAGTCTGTAAACGAACAAACAAGTTTGTATTTGAAATGCCATTCCAGTTTTATTTTATTACTATTCTGGTTTACACTTGTACAGGTCTCTATTTACATATTGTGAAACTGTCACTTCTATTTTTAGAAACATAATCGGTTTATATTTGCTTCATAGAATATAATCTCTATTATATTTTGTCATAAATTCGCTGTGATACAAACTGTCTAATATGTAGGTACGTTTATTTTAAAATATGTTTACAGAGTTGTTATTACCACTGTAACACCTAACCACTAACAGGAATATAAGAGTTGTAACAACCTATACGAAAGTAAGCGCTCAAGAAATCGAAAGATAGCCGATTATAGCTGATAATGTGTTGATAATACTGCTTGATTTGTAGGCTTTAGATACATCTTAGAACTTCATAGTGAACTGTCACGGTTGTAGGTCACCATATATTCCTTCATAATTCATTAACACATATTTAAAAAAAACAGATTTGCTTATCTGAATTTTAACCACTGATTCACTATAACCATTACTTTCAGGTAATGATTGTGCTCACGGCAAATCATTAATTCTACACTGAAGCTGTAAATATATTCTGATAGATATGACAAATAACTTAAAAGTGATACCCTTTTGATCACTGTGTAGCAACAAAATGTGGCTCGCTGCCCTTTGAAACCAATATTGAAAGTTCCAATCAAATATACATTGGGAGCAATATCCACGTTAGATTGCCGACGCTACCGAACGATCATCACACACCATTTATTTCAGAGAAAGAGCGCGCATAAAATTATCTTTTGAGGTTAAAATCGATTCGAGACAATTCAATACACAGAAAACGGGTCGCGACGGAAATGTTTTATTAATGTGCTAGCTTTCAACCCCGATTATGCGCACATGAATTTGCAAAAAGTTTTGTGTAGGCCATATTTTTGGGGCGTCGCCCGAATGTTTTTGGAACTCTTTCTTTCGTGAAATAGATATGAGGGTGAAAACACGCGTGACATAAAAACTGATGTTTTTTCTTTTTTTTATATAATACAGACACCTAACACATCTTCTGCAAACTTAACAGAGGTGTACTTTACCTGTAATTTAGTTAATAAAGAATATTTTGATTTTTTGACAGAACTGGGAAACGAGCAAGTAGTACATTGATGATACATTGATGATGTGGCGCCTGTAGTGGTCTATCACTAACAAGACCTAGGACAAGTATGGTTCGTTCGAAAAGGTAACACACCAGCCTCTAGCGTAAAGTTATTGTAGCGCTTCGGTGGTCGGTGTGATTGCCAGGCTTACAGTAGCAGCATGTATATGATTATCTTCTGATAAATTTAAAGGTAGAACTCTTTGCGGTTTGACTCATGGAGCATCATTACCACACATATTTCAGGATAAAAATAGCAGTTTTATGCGCTGCTTTGTTCTGGTCTGAAGGGTGTTGTAAGAGAAATATTCTTATACGAGGCACTCCAACTTAGTCCTCAGGGGTAGTAACGCATCCGTGGCTAACCTTAGGCGAGACTCTGATCTTATCGGCGAGTGATTACAGATGTCCATGGGCGGCAGTGGCCACTGACCGTCAGATGAACACATGCTCGTTTGCGACTTTATTATGATAAAAAAACATGCAGGCTGTGAACTGAGACTGTCGGAGCATGGTCATTCCCTAGGCATCACCTAGCCTGACGACGGTTCTCCCTTTACCAAATGGTTATCAATAAGTCTGCAATCATTTCCTTCTTCCAAACTATAAAAAAAGGATAAAGACCAAATTTAGAACAGGAGTAAATGCGGAGTATATAATGAGGGGAAGATGCTTAGAGATGTCCATTTGTTGCACTTATCATCAGGTACATGCTTGCTTACTACCGTGATCTTATGTATAAAACAGTAACTTACGGTTGATTGATTATGAAATCACGTCTTTTTTGTTATCAAGGGGTAATCTTCTAAAGGTATCCTACGCCATGAGAGTGACACCAGGTTATATGGGATTTTTACCGCACTACGGAGGGAGGGGGGGAGTCCCCCATTGGTCGTCGTCGGCACTGCGAAGAGAGCTCTGGGATCTCCAAAGGAACACAACCAGAGTCCTCTGAGCGTATTGTCCCATCGGGATCCACCCAGGTGAGCGGCTGGGCCCACCCCACCGACTGGTCATTACGATGGTATGCGACCACACATACCGCCGTCCTTCCCACGGTCTCCCTTATCATACCTAATCATGTCTACCTAGCAAATTATTATGTTCGTTTTTTATGTTTTTTGAACTGATCCATGGGTTTTCAAATTAATCCTTACCTATAAAAAGAAAATATAGTAGGTAATCGATCAAATGTCATAATTATGCGTCACTGGTGACCGTATATTAAAAACTGGGACGCACGGCTCCAGTTTCAATTAAGTACTTTATACAGTACATTTCATTTGAGTATAATTTATTTGTATTAAAAAATGTAAATCCTGGTAATACTCCACACTTTTAATCTACAGATTGAATACACCTTTCCAAATTTATGTTTTAAAAATCCAAGGAAAGTGTACCCACATTAAATAGCCTTTTAAACGGCAAAGCGTTTGTAAATAGACTTAATTAAATTTTAGATAGAAACTAAAATGGCGGCAGGTGGTAGTGCAAAGCTTGTTCACGTAAGTTAGTAGCGAGCTTTCAAAAAGTCCGTGCCAGACGTGAGCTTTGAACAAACTGCTTAGGTAAATCGCGTGAGGAAATAGATGTTTGTATGTTCTTCTCAAAGAACTTTTCACTTATTCTTGTAAGTTGTGTTTTAAACGAGAAAATAATTAGAGCTCAGTCGCTAGGTGTTGGTTTACTTTTCGTGTTAGAGTAATTTGTTTACGGTGTATTTAGAACCTTTAGTTAAAGCGGGTTTTAATATTAAAATGATGAAAACTGCCGTAATGTTTAGCGATTAATGAGATCTCTATTAGAGTAGATATAACCAAAACGGTTCCGTACCTTTTTTCTGAGTTAAGTTTATTTTAATTAGCATTTACTAAAAGTTTAGTGTGATGAGAAAAAATATGATTTTGATCTCATATTTACCACTGTTCATATTACCACTGAACTAGGAACCGATAAATAATTTTAAAGATGGTAGAACCCTTTGTGGTATGACTCCGAGTTCAAGGGAGGTGTTCTAACCGTGTTTGACGACCCGCGTGACGGAGCGGTCACCATACCGATCTGTTACACACTTGTGTCACACGCAGTGGGTACCGGGTTCGGCCAGACAGACATCTGAATGATGAGTTTAGATTCTGTTCTGGGTCTGAGTGTTTGTATATTTGTCTCTGTGTGTCCATGGTACTCACAAATCCTAGTGTGCAGCTATGAGTGTGCAAAACGTTAAATAAGTGTAATAATAACCTTATCTATGCACATCTGGTCATATAAGTTTTTAATCACATATGAGATTGATTGCAGATGTTCATGAACGGCAGCGAGCATCATCAGATCGACTGCATGCTTGTTTGCTACTTCTTGATATAAACTGAGTTCTTTCTTGACGTTTTACGACTAGTAACTTTCGAGCTGATGATGATTATTTTGGCTTTTGTACATATTTTTTATAATTTAAGATTTTACCTCATTTTAGGAAAAAAATCTACCATCAGCTATTATAGGAAACATATTTTATTCATAGAAGAATCACTTTTCTAATTTCTTAAATTGCTAGACAATATTTTTAATTATGGCGGATCATAATTTGATACTTAGTATTTCTAAGTACCTAAAGTATTTTTAATAATTTACCAAATTACACTTTTGTATATTTTTTGTGTACCTCTTAATTCAAATCAGACTGTTTTGTAATTTCTCGCCATCAGTAAAACAACAGCTTTGCTGTTATCTGAACACTATTCAGTTGAACAGTTTAGGAAACAAAGTTAGAGCTTTCAAAAACTCGTGAGCGTATGTGTGTAACAGGAAGTCGGCTTAAGTATATTTGCTTTAGGAAGGAATGGAAAAGTCTATTTCTACCAAATAACAGTCAAACGCTGTTCACGCGACACTCTATTCCATGCTTTTGTCGTGTGTGATTTAAAAAATACAATCAATGGGATTCACATGGAAAATTTTCAGTCGTATAAAAATAATTTATTGCAAATTCATACGTAATCAAATGTACTTTTATGTTAGTACAAAACACCACTTTGATTTGACGATTCGATGAAAAAAGTGTTGCTTCACGTCGTATAAACAAGACTGTATTCAGTGTGCTCACCTCACGTCACAGTTCATGATATTTGCTTGACGCGTGCGAATTATTCGATCAAGATGTTTATCGATGTTTTTTCATTATATCGAAGTAACAAACTAACACAAACTTCATCTGATTTCAAGTGGCCACTGCCACCCATTATCATTTGTAATCAACCCCAAGTAAGATCAAAGTCTTACCTTATTTCACGCGGTAGAGCGGTCACCAAACCGGTCTGACACGCAGTAGATCCCGGGTTCGATGTCCAGCTAGACATACATCTGAACGATGTCTGTGTGTTTGTGTATACGTCTTTGTGTGTCTATGGCGACGCGACACATGAGAAAATCCTAGAGTGACTATGAGTGTACAAAGCGTTTATGTTTACCTGAGGTTGGCTGCAGATGCGTTGCTACTCCCCTGGACTAAGTAGGATAAGGATAAGTCTCCTTTACCACACCCTTTAGACTAGAACACAGTAACGCATAATACTGGTATTATTAGGCGGTGGTGCTTACGGAGTCTAACCGCAAAGAGTTCTACCTTATAATTACAGTCATCGACGTACATTATTATTTGTAGTACAAATCGTCGTAGTAAATGGAACTATATACAAAGTAAGCACCATCGTTTATTCAATAAGATTTATCCTGCATAGAGAAGTGCAGTACACTATGAATCTAGAATAGGACGGTAGGGAACCAAACGAGATATCAGTCAAATACTTTTCTTGCATACATTTGACATTTAAATACGAATCCATAACTCTTCATTATGACAAGTACGAAAGAGCTTTAAACATAGAAAACCTTTAACAATAAATTGAGAATTACACCATCTCCATTCTAATTTATTAGAAACGTCAAAGCAATGTACGTATTATTTCTAGATCAAAAGCGATTTATATAAAAGTCTAATATCCGTTCAATCTTCAAATAGAACTTTTGTGATCTATAATAGAAGCCACGTGAATGATGTATTATATTGCGTTACCACTTGCCTCCATTGGTATAAGCCTTTGATCATAAAAGTACGAGATACGACCGAGTGATTTTACGTCTATCTGTTTTTTTTATTTACGATACAATTTTGTGCTGTATTTTTTTTATTATAATTTATTCTGATTTATTATACTGGACAGTTAAATTTTAGAGTATGTTATTCCCCTACAGAAACGATGTTGGAAAGAAAATTATATATATATTTTAAATCTTAAGTTTTTTTTTTTCAATAAAAACTACTTGTACTTGTGGAATTAAATTAATTTGAATATTTAATTACTTTGTAGTTAATTAAAAAACACTATCACTTAAGTCGTATTTTTTATCATTATATTTAAATTCAAATTAATTATGTTGAAAAATTAAATTTCACTTTAATTACAATAGTCGTCAAAACAATTGCAATTTTTATTCTAAAACCAGTTTAAAATATATGTATATACAATTGAAACTTTTTTCAATAAACACATGTGAATATGAAATTAATTTGTGAACTCTGCGTAATATTATTCATTAATTTATAATTAATTGTCTACAAAAAATTCATGGTAATCAAAACTGCTACCTATCAAAACTATCTTATTGTACTCAATGTATTCAAGTGTTTCTGGGCAATTCATTTTATCTTTTCACCTTTGTTTTGTTCCTAGAACAATTTGTATAGTATTGTTGATTTTATACAAGTTAGAAAGCATTTCATTCAGCTGAAATTGTTCGTTGTTATTTTATGATTATAAATGAACAATTTTAATATTTGTATTTAATTTGAATATTTTTTTATTTAAAACAAAAAGATCTACATTAACCTGCTCTCTTTCATATGTGCGACTATATTAATCTCTATACCTCGGGAATAACAACGAGTATTAATAGTATAAAATTCGCCGGCAACAATGGAATTGTTCATGAACCACAATATTTTTGTTGTTAACTGTCTTTTGTCTGTATTAAATTTTATGTTGAAAAAAATCTGATTTTAATGTATCTATGAAATAAATCGAATGTCTGTAAATACTATTTAATCTTAAATTAATTTATTTAAATGAAAAAAAATCTTACGAATTTGGAAATAGCACCGAAAACTTTGATGTTATTTGTAGTTGTTTTCTAGATAAACTTTTAAATAGAGACATTTATATTAATATATTAAATTATGTTTACTTGTAAGATAAATGTAAATATGAGGTTGTAAATAATATAACTAATATAGCAATTGCTGTAAACCACTTTTCATTAGTTTTCTACTATCGATTAATTTAATACATATTTGAAGGACACAAGCAATGACTTTGACTAAGGGTAGAAAAAGGGTTATGTAACAAAATATAGATTTAAGGTAAACTTTGACAAATAAAGATAGTAAATATTTTGTAATGCGTTATTATTTTGTGAATAAATAATTCATTTTCATTATATCGCTTTATGTTGCAGCCACTAGCTGAATAAGACATTCATGACACCATTTGACGACCCACGTGGCGGAGCGGTCACCATACCGGTCTGACACGCAGTGGGTCCTGGGTTCGATCCCCCGCCAGACAGACATCTGAATGATGAGTTTAAATTTCTGTTCTGGGTCTGGGTGTTTGTGTATTCGTCTTTGTGTGTCCATGGCACCCACACAGACATGACACAGGAGAAAATCCTACTGTGGGGCTGTGAGTGTAGATAGTGTTTATAGCAGCCCTTTACGAAACAGCGCTTATACTTAGGTATTCATATGTCTCAATTTTTAGGTTAGGCCTAAACAATCCTATAAAAATTGCTGCAGAGATAATTTGGAACGTAATAAAATGTATAAAATTAAGCAAGCAGGGTGCAGCAGTGCGCAACGGGTGAGTCCACTTAATATAAATTCAGACCTGACTTATATCCTTGGTCAATATAATAAAACAATAAAATTTACGTTGATACAATTGTGTTCATACTTCTCTAATAATGTCATATTCACAAATGTCAATAATATTATGACAAGAATGACACCTTTCAATGATATCATGACACGAGTGACAACCATCAATGAAATTATGACAGGAGTGACAACTAATAATGACATTATTACTTTACTGATAACCAATAGTGGTAGTGACTCCAGTGACCACTATAAGTGACATTATGTCACGATTGACAATATCAATCAATGGCATACGAGTGACAATTAATAATGACACTGATTGGAATAACAACTAATAATGTCATTATGACTCCAGTAACAACTATCAATTACATTTTGACAGGATTGACAACCATAAATTATATTATGACACGCTTGACAATTGACAATTATCTTTATATTATATATATTATTAACATGTCAGTTATTGTCATTCCCATAAATGTATGTATGATAAGATATCACTGAGGAAGTTAGCTTAATGGTATCGTCTACAACGGAACCTAGGCTGTTAATAAAACAGCTAGTTAAAATGGTTGGTTGCGATATGTATACATTACATGCAGTGTTCATTTACGCTAATCTCCGAAGCCGATGAACGGATTTCAGTGAAATTTTGTGAGTGTGTATTGAGTTTAGGAGAGTTGCTCCTTAACGATTGAATACTTTTGGTCCCCATAGGTGGCGCTGTTATACAGTCTATGTCTAGTCTAGTCTTTTCATGGCAGGACAACGTAGGGTAGACGCTTAAAGATAAAATAAAAACATCAATAGTTTTCAGAAAAGCAGCTGTATTACCGTCTCTATGAATCTCCGAAGAGTTATGTGACCTTCAAAATATAATCATGTATTCTTTAGTTTTTTACCAAGTGAATTTGTAAGAACTCTTGTATATGGTACTTATAACAGAAAAATATATATTTAAATGTTTGTCTGTGTGTCTGCCGGCTGCCTATCGGTTTGATCCCACTTATCTCCGAAACCGCTGAAAAAAATTTAACGGGCCTTGTATTTGCAAATAGCAGGTATTATAAGAAGTATCTCAGTGTTATTACGGTTATGGAAAAAAACATGGTTCCAAGACACATAATTCCATGACCCGCGCGCCCCCCACGCGGTGCCGTAACTGGCGCTTATGTCAATTTTAATTATCAGTGCTGTTTGAAACATGCTATTTTGTTAAAACAGTATAAATCAGGTAAAACTATTCAGCTGGATGTATGCCATTTTATTTTATTAATGTAAGTGAAACCGCAGGGCACTGGTAGCATATTAATATTTTAATTATAGGTACATGTTTCGAGTATATGAACAAAATTGACATTTGTGAACGACACATGAGAAACTCGTCTAAAACTAACTAGGTCGCGGCCGCTTAAAATTTGAATAGAGCCACCCAGTATTTGCCCGAAATATCCAAAGTACGAATATTTTCGACCACTACAGAGACTAACTACCGATAAATTAAAAAGGCGAAGTTTGTTTAGACTCCCAATGCCGCTTGTAACTTTGGCTGTTTCAACTTCTACTTTAATGGTCGCTACAACTTTTAAATGGAATAAAACTTCCCAAATCGCTGAATATTGAACTGTAAATACTTGGACGATCTGGGCGGTATGATCGTTAGAATGCCCTGGATTCTATGTTTGACTTGTAATGTAAATAATAAATTAAAAGATCTGGTTGTTGGTGTAGCTGTTGCTGTGTTGTAACAGAACACCCACTGGCTTATTCAATGAATTGAGATCAATTATTATATTAATATTTAAGCAGCGAAGTCCAATATGCCCCTCTTTTTAATTGTATGGTTACTATTTGCCATATTGGCTTTAACGACTTCATCGAGTTTTGATGCTGAGTCCCGACACCCAGCCCAAGAAGACTGTGATATAGAAGGGACAGATGGTTAATGCAAAAATCGTCTTACATATATTATCTTTTTTTTTATTATCAGACTGAACTAGCAAAGGAGCAGGCAGTCCATCTGATGGTAAGTGGTTCCTACCGCCTATGGACATCTGTAAGCAACTTCATATAGAACAGGGGTTTTACCAGAAGTCGATCACCGATACATAGCTACTCTCGGGAGTAGCTACTGAGTTTGAGTACTGAGCTACTGACTACTGAGTAGCTACTGAGATGGTCGCCTCATATGTAAGTGAGCCGGTCTAAGTCTCGTTGCGAAATACGAGTGCCTCAGCTAATCATCTATAATATAAAAACGCAAGCAATAAGTTCAGACATAGTAAGCTTTGCACGCCAATGTAGAGCCATATCCAATATAATTTTCCAACCGCACGATTATGGTGCAGTTCCGAGCAACGCGGTTAGCAGAAGCGGCTTCCTATTCTGTTGCGGTTTTGCTTGAATGTAAAACATTTTGCAAGTACGGGAACAATTTTAACCAGTATATCGATATTAATGATACTTCTTTTCGTTTTAATGTAGTAGAAGCAAAAATCAAGAATTCAGCGCATTCAGCGATTTATAAGGTGTTAAGTATTTTTATACTTTGGATTTTTTTCGTGTGTTTGTATTACGTGTCATATAAATATATATATATATACATATCATTCAACTTTTCTATAAAGAACGTACGTACGTCGTATAAATGACGTACGTCACAGTTAAAGTGTGTAAAAAAATAATCAAAAGTGTCATTTAATGGTAAAAGTACTCGTACTCCTAGTACTCGTATTACTTTTAAAGTACTCGTGCTTCGCTACCTGAGAAAAAAATGGGTTTTACTCTCTAACCGATGGAGGTACATGAAAAGTGATAGGACTTCCAGTGACTTCCAGATAGAAAATTAAACGTTAACCTCGTGTATGCCGTCAAGAGTTTGCTATTTTTAGCGTTGTCTTTTTATTATAAATGGAAATATGAAAGTCTGAAACCAAAGGGTATAGTGATGTTACTAAAATATTTACAATATTTAAATAGCAAATAATATCGAAATTAAAAGTAGCCTATAGAATGACCAGTTAAATAAGCTACATCCATGCAAAATGAAAGTAAATCGGACCAGTGATTTTTTCGTGATCAAGCAGACGCACACCATCTCATTTTTATATATTA
>DWTU01003353.1:0-10504 GCA_018251515.1 Cecropterus confusis
CAAGATCTTCTTTTGCGATTTCCCAAAAATCGTCTATTTTGAGTTAAGTCAGTATTCCAATAAGCATGCGAAATGTATTACTTATTGTAATAATATTATTGACAGGTGGAGTGACAAATATCATGGTAAAGCGCCCGAAGCGTTTTGGATATGGGTAGAAGATCCCGATACAGACATCATGTACTATCACGAGTACTTCCTTATAACCAAGAAACAGGTTTGTTTCTCTTTGCCGAATCTCAGAACCGAATTTATTTCTATTGATTTTCGAGATATAAGTTTGTTTCCCCTATTGTCAGCCATGAACGCAGTAATGGCTGTGTTATGGAGGTAAACAGTGGTTATTGGTGAAAAATACATCAGCTAGTCTCTGAATTTTTTTCATACTAAAGGTGGTCTAGAATAGACTACGAAGTGTGTCGAAAAAAAGAATCCTTATTTTTTTCTTCTTTCGTCTCTTCTTAGAGGGAAGAGGTTTGGACTCCCTAAACCCTTAATAATTTACATGGGTGGCAGTGACAGTTATCTTTGATATATCGTTATAGGTCATAACAAGAGAACCGCAAGAACTCATCATAACAATACCAATATCGGAGCCGCTACCACCGCAGTACTACATCAGAGCAACTTCGGAAAGGTGAGACAGAATTACTTAAAAGTAAAAATAAAAAAAAGTGTATAGTTTACAAAATCAAAAAATAAAAGCTCCCAGGTAGAAAATGTTCAGGATCGAAGGTACTCGTATCCTTTGTGGTTCGGCTCAGAAGCACCATTGTCAATTTTTTTTGTTTAATAACAGCCGTGTTACGCGCTGCTATATTCTGGTCTGAAGGCAGAGAGACATGCTTATCCGATTCGTTCCTTAGTCCTCAGGTAGCAACGCGTCTGTGGTTAATTTCGGGTAGGACTCAAACCTTGTCCGGGGCTAATCACAGATGTCACAGATGCGAGAACACTTACTATAAGGGGAACCGCATGCGCAACTACTACTTTGATTTTATAAAAAAAGATTAAACATAAACGCTTTCTGCACTCATAGCACCACAGTAGGATTTTCTCCGGTCTCTTGGGTGCCATGGACACACAAAGACGAATACAAAACACCCAGACCCAGAACAGAAATCTAAACACATCATTCAGATGTATGTCTGGCCGGGGATCGAACCCGGGACCCACTCTGTCAGACCGGTATGGTAACCGTTCCATCACGTGGGTCGTCAAACACGTGGGACTATAAATTATTTATTTATACTACTTAAAAATAACTACATACCAGACTGCCTAAATATAAATAACTATAAAGGTAACAACAAGTACTGCAACATACATAACATAAAATAAAAATTTAGTTATACTATCGGTGCTCCGCGGTGATAAACTTAGTTATGTTTTTTTTTTTACGTTTGTTTGTTCCCGCTTATTATACTTGTCAAAATCCAGTTAGTCGCTTAGGGTGTAAAAAGTGTCAAAGAAATGGATAAATATACAAACATACATACGTTCAAAAAACATTACCACTACGTTATTTTTGACGTAGTCGAGTAAAATTGATTATTACTACATAATAAAAATTTTTAAAGTTAACTTTAATTTACTCAAAAGTTTTTACACTTTATCAATACATAGTCACCGTTCTCATTCTAAAACGAAACTAGTCGTTATTGATAAAAATGAGCATAAACGACGATATAAATTGTGCCTTCCATTGGACCTAAAAAAAGGCTCGCAAAACATGCTTTGAAAAACAAAATGCACTTATATATGTGATTTTAAACGAATTATCATTAATGTAAGCTTTTTACACTTAATAAAACACTTGCTATATTTATTTATTTCCTTCTAATCCTTTATATATTTACAACGATACCAAGATTTTTTTTACTGAATGTCTTCAGTACGATTTGTTCAGCATGTTTCAAAATTTTTATCCTATTCGTACTTTCAGAGAAGACTTTAACTTGCTAAATTCTAATTTCTTAGTATGAACTTTGTGAATTCTTTATGAGAAACTCAAGCTCATAGACCATCGCTTCCCCCAAGTGTTCGTTTCATTAATAGATAAGCACTCATTACCAAACCGTACCTACAAACAAAATCAATACAGTGAACACTTGCAGGGCACAAGTGGGAACTAAGGGACAAATGACCCAATTTCCTTGAGTGTTCCCGGCCCTTGGACAACCTTCACTCGCCCGTGAAGACCCAACCCTAGGCTGGAATTGTGTACAAAACGGCTGACAACTTTAGTTTAAATGTTTACTTAAATAGTAGTGAATTTTTAGTGTTTAGATATTTTAGACGTTTACATAAAATGAAATAATGAATATGCCCAAGTTCGAGTTGAAATCGCACATGGCGGGTTCCGTACCATTAAACTTCTATTTTTTTTCTATTCGTAGTATTTATTACACCGGCTATAGACATACATACGTTGTGAAAATTTTATGTGTATTACCTCCTCAGTTTTTTTTTCGGTTTTTATTGCTATTACTGCCTTATTATACACACTATAGTGTTCAAGCGATTTCACTTATTGTATTGGGTAATATTAAAATTTACTTTTGAAGTGAAACTTCTTTCGTATAGTTGTGATTTGGAACTGGGTGTGCCTTATAAAAAGATCACGATAAAGAAACAAAGACATTAATGTATAGAATAAAGTCGACGAGAGAATGAGATAAAATACATTTCACAGTATTTATGTTTCCGGTCTCCTTTTCGTGCGTTGCTTCGTAGTTTAAAATGTATATTTAACAGAAATAATTTTATTTTCTATATTTATATATTTATTTTTTCTGTACGTATGTTACTGAACTCCTCCTAAATAACCGGACAGTTTTAAATGGTTTTTTGTGTGTCTTTAGGTAGGTCCGAGAATGGTTTAGATTCACAATTCGGTACAATTTAATTTAATATTTTTTATTGCTTCGTAAGCCTTCTCTATACTAAAGATTATTATATTATATGTATTTCATTTCATACTTTGTTTAATATCCTAATCACTTGAAATATCATGCAGGACAACATCAGTCGCGTTCGCTAGTATTAATATAAGGATTCACTTCTGCCGTGTGTGAATTACACACACATACCTTTTTTTCTATAATTAACATAGATAGTTTTTGTTTTAATATCAAAAATGGCGTACCTTATTGTCCATAGTGCTCCACACACACATACACACACACACACATATTTTGCTAACCAATTAATTAAATAAAAAATAAGCGCGTTTAAAAAATACCCCATTACATAACCAACAAAACGCTTTCGAGTTCAATTCTATTCTAAGAACCCTAAACAAAGTGGGACAGTATTATAAAAACAAAGAACAACCCTGTATATGCTTTCAAATTATATACAGTTCCTACGGTTTCAGGCGGTCTCGACCTCTGAAGAATGACAGCAATCCTGCGGTAATTCTATCCGAGAACGTCTACCTACGAACTATTACGTATAAAGCATATACAACTACATAAATTATATATTTAGGTTATAGAAATAATAAACAGTATAGTCCGCCTGGTAAATAGCAATAACCAGCCATGGACATCGTAACCAATTCCAAATATTAGATTCCTTTAAAAGGTTGATTATAAGAACGATACTGTCACGAACACTAATTTTGAACCTCCGGTATTACCACCATGTTATATGATTGTAATAGCGAATGAGCATGCAGTCCACCTGATGGTAAGTGGTTACATCTGTAAGCAACTTCACATAGAACAAAGGTTCTATCTGAAGTCGATCACAGATGCTGCTCCCGAGGACTAAGATGGTCGCCTCTTATATGAGTGAGCCGGCAACCACACCCTTCCACCTCACGCAAGAACTGCTTCACGCTAGAAATAGGTGTGGCGGCGATACCGCCCCGGTCGAACTACACTGGTTCTTCCATCTTGCAAAATGGTATAACCAAATGGAATTAATGGTATAACTTCCATTGCCTAATCATAACCATCGAATTAGTAGTCCGACTGCAATAAGATTGTCTAGTGTAATATATACCTAAAAACCTATAATGAATTGTACAACACCTTTTTCTTAAATCTCCCAGCACATGTAGAAGTAAACTATTGTATATTTATGTATAAATTGAGTAATTTTCGTATTGCATTTCAATTTCTAAGAGGTCAAGCGAGCATTATATTATGGTAAGCGGTTGCAAGATTTTTAGTTTTGCAAAAAGCGCGCAGTAATCTTTGAATGATTTAATAAAGGAATACAAATATGATGATGACGTTTCATAAAACTCAATATAAATACGTTTAAAGCGCGTTTCCATTATAATTATGAGTTATGACGTCACAACCGATTGATTGCGATACCGATGTGCTGATGAACGGAAAAAAATACTCAATATGTAATCGCGATTAGAGTGTACACCTGAAAACGAACCAGATAAGTTTATGCACCCCTTAACATATTCTCCAACGATACAAACCCCAACCGAAGCCAGGGAAAGTACTAGCCTTATAAATATCCAGTATAACGCAGACACGATGTTTGCAGAGGGCGTTTTCATTAAAACTTGCATGGCTTCGATACGCCATGTATCGCGGCCAGTAGAGGATATTGTCTGATATAACTACACTAGTTATAAATTCTTCACATAACTGATACTAGATTTACGTTACCAGTTTCATTTGATTTCGTTACGGTATGAGTTATAATTTGGTTTTAAAAGTACGATTTGATCGGGTACTATTTATTGACAACTTATCTGAGTATATACTTATGAAATTATTATAAATATTGAACTAGTATGCAGTCAATCTTTTATAAATGCGTTTTGCGTTAAGTTGGAAGGGTATGGTTGCTGGCTCACTTATATATACATCTACAATTGACTTTAGATAGAACTTCTGTTCTATAAGAAGTTTGTTATAGATGTCCATGGGCGGCTGTAAACACTTACCATCAGGTGGACTGCATATTAGTGTGCTACATCAATCTGATAAAAAAATAGTTATCAAACCACCGAAATGCAGAATTGCGTCCTCACAACAGGTGAGGCGAGGCGGTGGTACCTTCCAGGTCGAACCGTACCGGTCTCTGCAATTCCGGAAGCTGAATAAGGCTACGGTATCCCCTGCCTGTTGTAAGAGGCGACTAAAAAAGGGCTTTCGGGATTTTGGGCGTCAAAACTGGGAGCTCGAACCGTCCAGTCAAGTGACCCTGGGAAGGATAGTGGCATGCGTGGTCGTATGCCGTCGTAGAGAGCATCGCGCTTTAAGGACTACGGTTGCGTTCTGTTGGAGATCCCGGAGTCCTTCACAGAGCGCTGAGGACGGCCACCGGGAGGGTTTTAGTGCCAAAGTGGTAAAACTCCCACATAACCCAGCATTGCTCCCACGACGTCGGATACTTTATGAAGATTTCCCACTCGAAAAAAAAGCGAAGGTCGAACCAGTTAAGTTACAGAACTGATTATGGTTATGGTTTTACTGCGGTAGTACGTCGTTTATTTCTACCTCATTCTGGTTTAAAAGACAAACCTACGTATTGAGACACGTTCTGATTTAGGTAGTCTTTACCGCTAATTCAGATAATTAGCCAATAAATATTCACCTGAACAATACTCAGTGGCCTTAGAGTACATTTTCTCAAAACAATAATTGTTTATGTTATTGCCCAAAGTACAATGCAACGTATGGCCAAAAACGAAATTAAAAATTAACTAATTACATAGGAATAGATAATTCTTTTATTAAGAACTCCCGTACCTTATTATTGATTTACAACAACGCCATATCCATAACTCTATCCTAAATTAAAACCCCTGTAGGGTCTGGAAATATCCCAAAACTTTAGGGATTGGGAAATCACCAAAAAATCTTTTCTGCATAATAGACTAAACGCTTTAAATTGGCATTTTTTGGTCACGCTTGCAGTGATAGCGAATCAAAACAAAAAACACTAAATCACCTTTCGCTTATTCTCAGTCCAAATTTTCCTTTATTCTAGTGTAGTCAATTTTCGGATCGCGATATAGAGAAAGTAATACTGTCAATACCTTCTAATGCAGTCGGTAGCGATAGCATTAGCCGTAAGGTGACCAAAGCTCTTCTTGACATTCTCCTTCCATCTATTACGTCCATGATAAGTAGTTCAATCCGAAATAATTGTTTTCCTTCCTTCTGGAAAAGGTGCTCATGTCATGCATCTACCAAAAAATACCAATCCTTCCAACTTTGCCGACTTCAGACCCATATCCATACTTTCTTACCTATCAAAAGTCCTAGATCGTCTTGTCGACCAACAGCTTTCTCTCTTCTAATACCCTACTAAACCCTTTCATGACGATAAATTTTCTAATTGGTTAAGTACAACTGCCGGTGTACCTCAAGGTGGTGTGTTGTCTCCTCTTATTTTTACTACCTTCATAAATTATTTTGGCCTGCAACTTACTTCTCTCTTCCATCTATATACAGATGAGACCATGCCAACTCGAACAATTTGCACAACGTCGTCAAGATAACCAATGCAGGCTTGACATGTATTTCCATTTGGTGTGAAACATTTGGCCTAAACTTGTGTAGGCTTAATATATAGGTACTTGAAATGTTTACCATAAATTCGTACTTGCAGGCTATAATACAAACATTTAGAATTTGATGGCGAGTAGGGTGGAATATCAAAAATCCTTTCGTAATGGGTGTCTATATCGAAAAGGGAACCTATTATAAAAATAAGCTTTAATTGTCTATCTCTCAGCGATTAGTCAAAAATTAGTATCCTTTCGCTTTTGCATACGTAGATTAAACATATATATTATTCTATAAGCGGAATATAACTTACATAATGTGTACTTATCTGTCTATAGATAGAGACTAGTGATGTGCCAGAAATCCGTATCCGTATCCTCGGGTATCCGACGCAAGAGAAAGATCTGTATGCGTTACTTTTTAGGTTTCGACGGATAATGAAATACTATTAAATTCTATTTAAAATATTATTTATTGCTTTGACACATATTTGGCTTATTTATGTTACAAAAATTAGATATCTAAATATTATATGTACAATACTGTATAAAGTAGATTTAAAGATCATCATAATCAATTTACGTGATATGCGTATTAAAAAAAATATAAAGGCAAAATCTATATTCATTATAAAAAGTTATAACAAAATTATTATAATACTTATTGTCTTTATAATGTAATCAAATCTTTTAAAAATAAATTATGTTATTGAAATGTTTCCTTTGTGCCCTAAATACGAGATTATTAGACATGTTTTCTCATAACAACCATTGTTTTAGTTTTCGCACATCATTGCAAAGTGCGGCCGAATGGCATAGAAATGTTATTGCCGAAAACAACAAACGTAAACATGCTATGTACATCCATTTTAAATATGGACAAAAACGTACGTCGCGATTTCCACTGAGTTTCGGTACCATTTGCGATCTTGGCCTATAGCAAATAATGGTATTCGAAAGTAGGTTAATTTATGAATATTATTTAACTGAGTTATTACAGTTTTTAAATCTAAAATTTCTGTTTTGTTTTTGATGTTTATATAAAAGAGTTTCATAAAGAGCATCAGATGAAATGAAATGTCTTTTTTCGTATAGGCCTACGGAGGCACTTACAAATTGTCTGTTATCGTATTTTTTCTTACACTACCACCGGATCGGAACACGACCTCAGCTGAGAATATCCGGCAAGAAACTCAGTGGGTGTTTTTTTTTTGTATATAGCTTTGTATTATTTTAACCATCTTGTTTATTACATAGACAATAAAAGCTAGCTCGGGTATCTTGCCTTATATTTGACTAAACGAGAAGCTTATGTGACAAAAACGTTAAATAATGTTACCACACCTACGCCTCTAAACATAATAGTTTGGAAATGTTTAAGGCCAACTGGTACCAAATATTTTTTTTCAAAGAAGTTTCATAAATACTAATTTTATTATATTTTTCCCATAAAAATTGAGTTTAATCATCAAAATATACCCTATAATTGAGTAGCCGCAGCCATTTGGAAGTATCAGTTAAACAAACTTTTCGATCCGGTAAAGCCGTACGTAAAACAGGAAGGCCCACTCCACAGGGACTAAAACGGAATATATTATGCATGTGAAACCAACATCTGATATTTTCATACGGGAGTTCGGAAACTTAAGGGACTTATTCACTAGTTTCGATTCGCATTTTGGTAAATTTTATCCAATGTGAGAAATAATGGATACTTTGATATAAGTTGTTGTTTTACAACCTTTTGATAAGACATGCTAAATAATAACAAAATTTATTTCCCAGATCATAGATGTTTAGTTCATCATAGATGTTAGGTATTAGTATCAAGGAGGTAAAACGAGCAGTGGAATAATAGTTAAAACTCAGCCGATCAATCGAGGGTCTGAGGTACAAATCCTTGGCACTGATTTTTCTAAAATGATGTACGTATTACATGATGTTGCTTTCAGATGTCTATGGGTGGTTATGATCATTTACCATGGAGTCATACTTCAATTTTGTTAAAAAAAACTGCATTCTAGGAAATTTGCGTTTGGAACGTGATGGTGACATATCCCAGATATATCATCAAACTATGCAGACTCTATTTTTAAAAAGTATTACAAACACATGACTGTAATGACTGAGCCAACTAAGATTTTGATATTTCACCGTGGAAGAACTGTACCATAATACACTGCAGATTTACAAATGCTTTGAGATTATTATCAACCATTATTTACATCATTATCCGGCGTGTTCTCCAACCCCATTAAGAAAGCAATACGTGTTTGCTCGGCGATAAGACTCAACAGCGTTCACCTTAAGTCTCCATAAAAATAAAATTACTTCCCACTTATGCGATAACAGGAAATCACAAAGGAATGGTTCCGACACGGGATCAAAGGGAAGGAGCTCTCCATTCCTATTCGAATTGTATAAAGAAATCGGGACTCGAATATTATTATTACGAATACCCCATGACTTCATTTACGTAACTCAAAGTTTTTGGATGTCGAACTTTCCGAAATTGTTACCACAATATCTGTTATGTAAATTACTTTGACACGTAAGGTAAGGCTTCAAAGGGTATATGTTTCATGTAATAAGTTGTGAAGCGCGTGTAACCCTGCGGCTTACAGAGTTAAGCAGTGTTATGCACGGTCGAGCAGCGGATGGGTCCTATTGAAGAGATAAGAGTGAAGCTTTATGTACCATTAGTACATAAAGTTTCGCTCCTATCTCTTCAATAGGGATTCTTCAACTTGTTCTTCTGCGGGTTCCGATTCTCTTCACTGGATAGCTGGATAGCATAGCCTGGTCGGCTGTATTTTATGGGCAGTTTGCAAATATTCGATACCAATTAAATACTAAGCCGTAGGTCTTTCCTCTGACTACATTAAAATATGTGGAGAATGTTGTAGGCTTCTCCGACCCTGGGACTGGCATGGTCGTGATGGTGATATGCAAGATTGCAAGCGAAATTATGTAGGCTTTTAGGGAAAATAGTAAACTAGGCTCTAATTAACCAAGTGTACACAATAATAGTATGCCAAAATGAAATAACAAATAAAGTACATAAAACAACAAACTTGTGAATCAATGCATTCTAATCAATATGAAATGTGATTAAATTTCATAAAAATGAAGTTTTTCATGAAAAAAATACCGTAATAGTCGTGACACCAGGTGGTAGAACCAGTGTAGTTCGACCGAGGCGGAACCACCTCCTCACCTATTTATAGCGTGAAGCAGTACTTGCGTTTCGTTGGAAGGATGTGGTTGTCGGCTCACTTATATATGAGGCGATCATCTTAGTCCTCGGGAGTAGCAACGCACCTGTGATCGACTTCAGATAGAACCCCTGTTCTATATGAAGTTACTTACCTCAGATGTCCATGGGCGGCAGTAACCATTTACCATCATGTGGACTGCATGTTCCTTTGCTACTTCAATGCGATAAAATTTCTAAGCCTTTATAAGACTATACAAAAGACACAACTGTCATTTCGTTTTAATGTAAAGCTGTTACATGTATTTTAAAATGATTATATTACACGGACATATCCCAGTTATATGATATTGGAGATTTATCAGACGCTCCCCGGGATAACTATAAAAAGCTGGCAGTTTCAAAGGGGAACGCACCCAGGAATATATTACGGTCATCATGTCGGTAACTTTAGGGTTTCAACTATGTTTTATTGATATTTAGAAAAAGGATTATTTCATATTTATAGAGTTAGCCTTTTTATGTACCGGATACTAATGGTAACTATTTTATTACTGTTGTTTTATATATACTGTTATTATATAGACACTATATCTGTACTAGTCCGAGTTTGAAACTAAGAAAATTATTAATAAAAAATATACATATAATTATAATATATATAACTATGGTATACGTATTTCTTTTTATATTCTTAAAAAACATCGTAACAACACAACAAATATTATAAAACCACGTAACAGAACCAATGTAGGTCTACTGAGGAGGGAACACCCCCACAACAAATTCTAAAGCAAAAC
>DWTU01003354.1:0-10503 GCA_018251515.1 Cecropterus confusis
CATGCCAACTGATACATACATAATTGTTGGTACACAATTTTTTTAATGCCCAACGAAGCGGGCACGGGTCTGCTAGTTTCAGTATAAAAAAATTACACACAGTAAGTTTTTTAAAAAATCTGACATTGGAAACAAAAGAATAGGGATTAAAAGGAACTCAAGTCGCTCATTGATGCGTTGATACTTCTAAGGTCTAAGATGGTTTCCTCATATCAAAGCCGGAAACCACACCCGAAACATATAAACTACTTCATGCTAGAAATAGTAGGTCGTGGAAGCTTTCAGGCCCGAAGCTACACTGATTCTACCACCTGGTATCCGTATGGCATCCGTATCTCCAATATAGTATATATTGGAGATACCTCACCTTTCCAGTTCAAAAACATAGCTCATCTTTTGTGAAAAGACACTTTTGAGGAAGAGCAATACTATAATTAAAAAATATAAAAATGCTCTGTTATAAAAACATAAAACTTTGTGGCTTGGTGCCTGAAAGCACGAAACCTTTTGCCACCTTTAAAAATGTAAAATCCGACATAATCAGTTTCAAAAAAGTTTATTTCCATAAGACGACCTTTAAAAGTTTTCCCGAGTTGACCTTTAATTATGCACGTGACGTCGAATTGCCCCGTGACTCTCATCCGAGGCTATGAATGGAAGAAGTCTTTTTGGTAAGAGTTTAAGAGGTTTTTGAAGAATTTTAGTCGAGTTAATTTAAAATAAAACGTATAAAAAGGCAAAATAAAAAATAAAAACTTTAACGTTAATTTCTGTTTTAATGTATATATATTTACTTCTTTTAACCACATTTTATTTACATTGATTTTTGACCGAATGGCGCACGTCTAGAATCAATCTTACAAAATCATAGGCAAAATCGTAAATTTTTAATAAAAAACTACTACGGCGCATAAATAAAACGTCCTACACACTTCTGTGGACAATTCATTTTTAAATATTTATTCTAAGTTTCAAGTGAAGTGAAGTGATTTGAAATATACAGACACGTCTAAAGTTTTAAGTAGTTTATGGTATTACCGTAGAATTTGACATTAAAAAACCAAAATTAGTAAATCAATTCAAACTTCAGAGAGCATTACATACTATAAATTTAAATCTATTCACAGAGGATTAAAGGCTCATTCCTAAGTAATCTATATATACTTTAGATACAGTAGATGAAATAGTGGACATGTTCAATTTATTCATTATTAATTTATTTGAAATACACACTCATATTCGTAGGTAATTAAAGATAAACAAAAACCGTGGGTCACAGATATGGTAAAGTTTATGATGAACTTCAGAGACAAAGCCCTAGTAAAAGCGTAAAAAACAAATAAGGAAAGTGCAAGGAACTATTATAAAACCCTCAAAAACCTTGTAACTGCCACAATTGAAAGGGAAAGTGTTACTGTAATTATTTCATTAATAATAATTTAAAACGACCATCATTGCTGTGTGTAAAATTTCAATTTAATTTGAATTTTTTTAAGCCAATGTTAAGGATTTTTGTTTATATCTATTGGTCTTTTGTTGTTTTGTTTATTTTTGTGTCGCTAGGAATGGAGAGCTTACAGTTCCATCTTCCGTACAACATCCTAGGGAGTAAGGAGTGGCTGAAAAACAGCGCTGTATGGGACCAGGTCTCTGGCCAGTAAAACTCTGCGTCCACTTCCATTGGCCTCCATTAAATTGTATTTCTCTGTTTTTTATCACTGCATTATCCATATTGTCTTCCTCTCTTGTATTTAGTTAACTTGTGTGTATATTCGTTTTGAGGCCATAGAGTATATGATTATTATTATTATTAAGTAATGGAAGGTAATGAAGACGTTTCGCAATATATTTACTCAGAAATACCTGTGCCATGTATTGGCCTCTAGATTAGTGTTCTGCTCTTCTCCTTCTCTTTTAATGGCATTCTGTTTGCAAAGTGACACTTTTAAAAATATCTACCATATACGTACTCTTGTCTCTTAAAACTCCGACCTTAATTTTGTTTAGGTCATATTTTTTATATTATGGACGTAGTAAACGAGCATGCAGCCCACCTGATGGTAAGTGGCTACTGCCACCCATGGACATCTGTAATTAACCCTAGGTAAGATCAAAGTCTCACCTATGTTGGCCACAGGTGCGTTGCTACCCGTGAGGACTGAGATGAATGCCTCGGAAAAGTATGTCTGTCCTACCACACCCTTCAGACCAGAACACAACAGCGCATAACACTGCTGTTATTCGGCGGTGGTGCTTCCGGAGTTGAAGCACAAAGAGTTCGATCACCTTTAATAATAGGCGACCCTATGAATACTATGAATACATCCCTATTAATACTTTGAAAAATCAGTACTTAGAGATAATATGATTCTCGGGCAAAAAAGTCTGGTGTCATTTTTAAAACAGTAAAAAAAATATTTGTTTTAAATCCTACAATTCTGTAGTAGTTATACGTTTCCGGTTGCTTTAATTAACTGAAACTCCTTTTTTAATGTTGCTCTTGATTTATTTTTCCAGAATCTCTTCAATTATTTAAAAATAAAAATTTTACATAAAAATTTTGACAATATTGTCTCGTAACATTAAAAATTTAAAAATAAAAGATTATGTTTTGGATATTTAGGTACCTACTTCTATGCGATTGCCTTCCATTCTATACTGTTTACTTAGTTTTTATTCGTAAGATTTGCGTGTAAACAGAAATTATCTTATTAAAGTTGTTCTCTTGTTGTTCTGAATTTTACTATGTAAAATAGGAAAGACTAAAGTATAGGTATGCTATTATTCTGCGCATATAACATTGAATAGGTCACGACTACGCTTCATAACAAATAGAATAATATCAGTTAGAAATATCATCGCTAACAATATTATGTCCTTGGTGTGAACACCGAGCGACACAGTACATACCCAATACTATTCACACACATCACAATCAATGGTCCTATTACGCCGAGAGCCTATTGTCCGAGAAATGTCCGCGCACATCACAATACCCAAGAAACAAAGTGTACACACATACGATGTATGTAGATGTGACTACTTCTGTTTAAGTGAAACGTTTCTTATCTGCCTCAATAGACAATATAATTATTGTCGTAAACACAATTTCAAAGATGAACGTGTCAAATACATGATTTCCGTTGTACATAATTTCTAAGGGTATCTTTAGAATTATAAATTCAATCAAACGATATATTAACAAAACGCAAGATTCCTTAATTTTATTCCAAATTATGACAAACATACGCATTACTGTACGTACTTTAGACTTTGAAAAGATCTCTGTCGTAGAAATCGTAGTCGTCTGTAGAAAGAAGATAAGCCTGTCACAACTGTTAAAAGCAGCAAGTTGCCAATTGAACAGATAAGATCAATGGCAACAGCACAAACAACACGAAAATAAATGTTGCTAAAATTGTCGCATAATATATTGTATGAATTACAGAATCTGTAATTGAAGTAGAATGATTTGCATAAAAGCAGAAGCAAGCTCTTACGCCCAGAATACTTTATGTAAATTATATTTTCATAAACGCAATCTGTTTACAATCCTGTTTTGATCCATTAAAAGTATCTTTAGATTTTGTATCACACTCATTCTATATTAATAGAAGTTTATCTAATACAAGCTTACCGCTCGCGATACGGAATATATGATAAGAAGTAATTAAGTATTTTTAGAAGCCTATTCGACGGAAGAGGCCTCAATTTAATACACATGAATCATGCATTGTACTCGAATGTATTCATCAAGTTCTGTCCCTAATAGGTGAATAGCGTATCTTACAAGAAGTCAAAACAGAGAAAAAAGTTTTGAGAAATTGGTCGCAGTCCTTAAGTTTATAAACAAAATGTTGAAAAACTTGAAATGATAGCCTTCACACTTTTCTTACTATATATATATCTTTAATTGAAGTTCATCTTGGAAGTGATGAATCCTTCAAATGAAGGAATTGCCTAGTACCTTAATAGAATAGCCAAAACAAACAGTTGTGGCTAATAACTCTAATAAAAATTGGCACTGTTATCCTGAAACCGTCAATTACACAACTTAGATTTTGAAAAAAATGTTAGATGGGCCTTTTTAACTATCGGCAGCAGAGTTGTCAAGATGCACAAGAATTTATCTCTCAAGTGATGCATAAGTCAACACAAACTTACTAAATGTTCACGTCCTCCAAACGTCCACTTGCACAAGCGATAAATCATATTTGTTAAACTGTGTACTCAATTTCCAAACCACTTGCCACCTATCGATTACGACAAACATGATAACTTAAATAAAAAAATATATTTGTACAAAAAAAGGTGTGCTGTTTTTAAACAATTCTGTTCGAGACAAATCAAATTTCCAACAAAGGTCATCAACACATCATTGTCTCACTGATGGACACGGGTCTCCTCTGAAAATAAACTTTACGCCATAGTCCATCATTGTGGCCAAGTTAATTAATTTTTCAATGATCCCTCACGTTATAAATTTAAATCAATATAAAGATTTCAACGATAATTAATTTCTAATGAGCAATTAAGTTAGAAAAATCATACCATGAATCTGAATAAAAATCGGACCGTAGATTTCAATTTCCTTAAAAAAAAACACAAAAATAATTGTGCAGTGTAACAGTAACTTTGTCTCAGCTAAGAGTTCCTTGCCTTCCATTGAAGGTTGACTATAAACATTTTTAACAAGAAACGCATTTTGTAGTCATGATAATATCTTTCGACGAAGACGATCGTGGAAGTTGTAGTTTGTACCTTAGCATGACATGCATGCTAAACGTAAATACTACAGCCAATTCGTATGCTAACAACGTCGATTGTATTCCAACAAAATAACTACTGTAGCTCGCTACAGGTTAATCTTAGTTGTATTTCTTTTAGAAATTGTTATAGATGAACAAGAATCAACAATGTACAATATATGTATAGACTTTGAATATCTAAAGGGGACAAAACGAAAAAAAAAAGAGGGGAAGACAGGACCCCCCTCATTTTCGTTCTATTTGACATTTTTCGGCGTCTATTTAATCCAGATCTCCTTCTAACCCCGATTATGCCCATGAATCAAAACGCTTCCAATTTTCTTTACAATAGCTCGTTCAATCTGAACATCCGCTATGAGGACGATGTTTGAATGTTCCTTATATAACTTATTGCTCTTATCAATGTGTATTGTGTACTGTCTACTGATAGGATGAGCGTGAAGAACGAACAAAACGCCGTCATTAGCAAGTACTTCAATTAACTACCGAACAATTGAATGAAGTGATATGTCAGAATGAAGTCACCAAATTACAACAAGCCCGTAGATAGACAGAAACAAGGAATTTTAAAACGAAACAATACTTTGACAAATTTTATTTTACTTGTGATAATCGTAGACGAAATGTCAATTATCACAAGGAAAGATATGAACTTAAACGTGGAAACTTAAAAATTCTAAGCAATTATCAGGTATCATATTAAACATCACATGATGTACATTTATACCGAAGCCCCCAAAGCAGAAAGGTTCTCTTCAATGCTAATATTCTTAACCAGCTGTACTCTTGATTTCACCCGTCTTTAAAACGTATACCTAACATATGACATACATACAACTGAAATTTTATACCTTTACTAGGTTTAACGTAAGGAGGACCGGTATCAACCGACATTAGAAGATTCAGTACACACTGAGGTAAATTTATCTTCAGCTAAATTAAACTTTAAAACTTAAAACACTTTCTACACTCATAGCCCCACAGTAGGATTTTCTCCTGTGTCGTGGGTGCCATGGATACACAAAGACGACACAAACACCCAGACACAGAACAGAAATCTAAACTCAACATTTAGATGTCTGTCTGGCCGGGGATCGAACCCGGGACCCACTGCTTGTCAGACCGGTATGGTGACCGCTCCGCCACGCGGGTCGTTAAACTGTAAAACCCGAACAGTGCCCTTAGTATGAGATTATTACGTTTTTAAAATTATCACCGTTTACGTCTATCCCCATATATTGTATAAGCGAAATGTAAACAGTGAACGTATATGGGCACAGATCTTTAGTTTTTTATAAGCCACATATAGAGAACAGAAAAATGTTCTCTATATATTCTATCATAGGCATTAATGAGAGCCAATGAGTAACGCGTTGACAAGCGTTCGCCGAGATCAATGATGCGGCATCAACGTGTCCTCGCTGCCACGACCGTGACCGCTATCCACGCAACATACCGACACCGAAGTTCTGTCAAGCCATTATAGCGACTTACAAAAAACAAAATCTCCTGACACTTAGTACGCTAGTAGGTTTAGACAGAACGCTTTATAGAAATTACTTTGGCCGTATCTTGTACACGATTATCTTTTACAGACACTAAAACCCTCACTGATAATAATGCAATATGGTACCCGGTGATACCATGGTATGATGGTAGAACTGGTCTGATAGTGATGCTAGTCGCATTTAAGCTTACACAGTTGATTACTCGTGACGAGTGCCTGAAGGTTCAGATAAGGTCCAGAGTGTACTGTTTTATAAATTGCAAAAAAAAAATAGGTTTTTAGGAAAAGAATTAAAATGTAAACAATGATTGTATTGTATTAAGCTAAAAATTAAAGTTATAGAAGAATCCTTTTATTTTCTCACTGATCAAAGGTGCAGTTTAGAGCTACAGTACAAACGTCGTGAACATTGCTTGATTATTATATTTTTCACCGTTGAAAATTTACTTAAAAAATATCGAATTCAATTTAAAAATATATATATATTACATACATATTACCAAATTTGGTTTAAGACCGTATTTATTTGTTTCAGATTCGTCCATGGAGTGCAGTGGCCCCTTACCATACGACGCAACTGCACGCTGGTTTCCTACTTCTGGTATTATAACAGAGTTCCAATACAATTCAATGAAATTAGAAATATTACCGAAATATTTAAATTAATGATAATTTAATGAATCACAAAGCCACAAAACCAAATAACAGTTACAAATGGCAGTATCTGTAAATCCGGCACAATGACATCAGCAGGCAAATGATACGCACTATTGTTATGTATACTACACACCACGCGACTAAAATATTAACTTTTATTGTAGCGTGATTGTAATGTAGTACATCCATACGATTCCTATAACTCGTAAGATAGGTATAAGTAGTATATTTCTATCGGGGAAGTACCAACGCCACACCTATGTCTAGCGCGTGTTCTTGAATTTCGGTGGAAATGAAGGTTTGGTATAAAGTAATATTATTAAGGGAATGTTAATTATGTTTTCCCGCGAAATTCCTAAAATTTATATCTGTAATTAATTAATATGGATAGCAATCATTATAAAACAAATCAAAACATGTCATATAAACATTACATGATAAGAATAATTTAGATTTATAATAATTTATTGGCAACTTTATAGGCATTCGTAATCCAAATTGAAAACTAACTTCCCCGTCAATTGTCTCTTTCAATCTGTCAGTCTGTCTGCATATGAACCATGGCGGTTTGGAGTTTATAATAATATAACTTAAGTAATCGTGATTATCGTAGTAATAAATAGGGAAATTTACGTGTAAAGTCCAAAGTCCAAAAAATATAGGCTGGGAGGTGGCCTTGTGACAGGTTTTCCCTGTAATGGTGCTGAAATGTATATCATGAAGGCAAATTTCTTCTTATTAAAATTTGCCTATATCACCGTTAAGTAACTGAATACATTAATATAAAAAGAACTAAAAACGTTTTAAGTACTTTAACTAATTGAAATAAAGTTTTAAAGGTTTAAGAAAATATTAACTCATTAAGTAATAGATTTTTATATTCATATAAATGAATATAACTACCATACAATAAATATAACTTAGTAGTGTTTTGTTCCACAAGATCAGTTTTAAAAACATTTATTAAGGACGTCCATTTTATTTACTTTAATATTATTCGTTCTAACGTCTTACATAAAATCAACAAGAGGCAACTGTGATTCCTAATGGCATTGCACACCAGTTAAGAATGTATGTACATATGTTACAAATTGGTGGCATTCAAAGAGATTATCATAATGAGCTTAAGCAGTGTTGCTTTCACTTTCGGCGGCATAACGACTAACAATAATTGTTGCCTAAATAATATTGTTGGTTTACAACAGAGAACAAAATTAGATAATAGAATTATGGGTGTATATCAGGGGGATTCCAGTAGGTTCGCATCCCTCCCCCTTAGCATAATGTAGAAAAGAAATTTTCAAACGGGATAAAAATTTTATTGTTATTGGCGATAAAGGACATGTTTTTCAAAATGTATGGACCTTTGGCCAGGTACTTGTACGCCATATAAAAAATGCCAATATAGTATAGAGCTGTTTTTCATTAAGCATTTTATTATAATCGACTGGGTTGTGGTACAAAACAAGAATATTAAGTTAGAATTGCAACACAATACACTGGGTAAACATAATGGCGGCGCTAATATCTCATTTTGACAGTTGAAATTAATAAACTGTGGATGGATCTAGTAAAAGACTCAATATGACAGCAGACGGATAATGGCGACTTCAGTTTTATCTACAGACTGTCTAAATCAGTTGATTTTTCATCTTCTAATATGGCAGATATTGGAAGACGAAGAAAATAGTTGATTGAAATTGGTATTGCACCAAAAAAGAACATGTTTTCATTAATCTTAAGTTTTTTTTTTCGGATTTTTGAGTTTTTTTCTCGAATATTTGGGATAGTGTACTATACCTAGATGCCAAGATTGAAACGTCTCATTTCGAGGTTTTATTGTTCCCGACCTATCCGACGAAGTTTATTTTCATACCCTAACATAGGATAAGAAAAAAATATATATGCTGGCCGATTTTTTTGTTTTTGTCGACCGCCGCTGTTAAGACTACCCCTTAACAAAGCTACACAGTTTACTACATTATAATTTTTGTATTTTATATTTTTTGACGCAAGTGCATGCAGTAGTCGATTTACGACAAAAGCTACAGAACAAAATTCAGATACAATTATAAATTAGGGAAATGATAAATAATTCATTTACATACATTTTGCACTTGCTGTGCCCCGCGGTTCTCCCGCGTCCAAAAATGTAAAAACCTTCAAAATGGCTTCAAATTGACTTTTGATAGTTGGCTTTTAAAATCATAAACAATACAATTATTTTAATATTAAAATAAATTAAGTAGCTTTGCTTTCCTGCGATGTGATGCGTTTAACACACAGACATAATCTAAATAATAAAGAAACATCTATTATTACTTATACTCAGTCCTCTAAGCTTCCATCTTTTTTGCGATAACATGCGAGGTACAGGCACGCGGAATTTTTATTTTTTTTATACGTATGGAATATATACTTTGCCTTACCACTAACAGCGAAAAAAGAAATTTCAAGATAAGAAACAATATTATGAATCACGCCCAAAATGTTCCGATATGAAATGATAAGAAAACGTCTGAGTAAAACACAATAACACAAGTGTTGTTGGTTATATTAGAAAAATATATGAAATATCACCTTAAAATAAGGATGACGCTAAAAAGCTACTGGTAAGGTAGGCCAAATTGCTATCGATCACATTGTATGCTTCAGTCGTGAATATACTTATATGGCTGATTCTCAAAAAAAATCGAAATCGATGTCCTTGATCATTTTTATAAACCAGGATCGTCAATTATGAAAAGTTTTTTTTTTTAATAATAGGACTGTGCTAGATCTACGAATGTATGAAACAAATTTATTTTTTATATGATAAACAGCAAAGATATGTCCAAGAAAGTACCCTGAAAATCATTCCCTCACTATGTCCCAAGCGCTAAATTTGAATATAATCATTAACTTAAAACGTAAAATTCCTAGGAAATTGTTTATTATCATATTTTTTACTTATATAGGATAGTATCGACTATACCTATATGAGTTCATAGTTTCCCAAATGCGAATGGAAATATTTTTAAATATAATTCAAAATTTGTCCTTAAAAAAAGTATCATTCCCTCACTGTTTTGTAACAGTGTGATTAGAGCAATACTCCAAGGCCTACCAAGTCCCACTTTAATTTTTTTTGTAGTTGGCAACATTGCCCTTGAGAACATACACTAGAGTAGACCATTGAAGAAAGGATGTTTTCTTAAAATCAATTTGACAATAAGTTTTTTGAATATTACATTTTTTAATGTCATTTCCTCATGTAATGTTATCAAAAGGTAAGCATTTTTTTATTTAATAATCATAACATATTTTTACATGTTTTCGGTAGTAATAAAGTATTTTTTAAAATTCGTAAGAAAGTAAGGTTATGTTCCTCAGTTAGTAGCAATTTTGTTTCGTTTTGTCATTCCCTCACCGTCATTCCCTCATAAAAATTTTAATGAGGGAATGATCTCGGTGAGGGAATGATTTATTTTCTAATAAATTTAGAAAACTTATGTTTGTTAAAGAAGTCGATGAGAGAAAATGAAAACTTTAAGAAAGTAAAAATAACTAAAGACAACTGCAATTAGATTG
>DWTU01003355.1:0-10503 GCA_018251515.1 Cecropterus confusis
ATAATTTACGTTGTTTTAATCCAAAGTTTCAGACAAGATAATTTATGGGAGTGTGCAACAGCAGTTGGGTCTAGTTACTAACACATTATTTGGTTTCGTTAGATGGGTAAGATTTTCAGGGTGTGTCATGTAAACCGAGCCTTATCATTGAAGTTTTATTGTTAGTAATGCACATATAATTATTTAAATACTGCCTACCTTAATGCCTTTTACACTACAAAAGCTAATATACCTAGTGTGAAATTTATTACCTATCGTGTTTTTCGGTATTTGTAAAAAAAGTTAAAGACATTACATTCGACACTCATTCTAAAAGCAATAAAATAGGTGCTGAAATTATTAAAATAAAATGTCGTGTCATTGTTAGTTCAACTAATACATATAATAACACAAAGGCACATAACGGTTAGTTTATATAAACGTACCAGTGCCAAATATAAACGGGGAAGGAAAAGTTACACTTGAATTAAGTATTGGATGTTAAATATTTTAGTTCAAAAGTATGTATGTACGTATAACAAACGCTCATGTATCATGTATGATGACTAAATAAGGTAAATTTGATTAGCTTAGCTCTAATAGAGAGTGACTTTTCATAACTGCTGCAAGTTTCATGATTCATGAAATTCTGTTACCCTTATTACGAGTTTATGATGTGTTCTCAAAACAATAATTGTTTACGTATTCGCCCATCATTCCAAGTTATGGCCAAAAACGAAAACGTGCAATTAACTTGGTGTACCACCTTATCATTGGTGTACCACGTAAACAATGATTGTTTTGCCGAAACGTAAGTAACTCATACTAAGGGCACTGCATGCAGACAGCAGCCTATTTAAAATAACCTAACCTATCATCACCTCATCTAAGTATCATGACCTTATCACACTGCCTTCTCTTTAACTTCATGAACGTAGCAAAGGTGGGGTGGGTCGGGTGAGAGGGATACCTTACTTTCTCCCTCCAATGCAAAAACCACTGCTCCTATTTGACCTGTCGACCATCCCTTCCCCCTTTCGGTTTGTATATTTCAAGTTTATGCCTTATTTGAAGTTGCCTTGGTTTAGTTTCCGCAAACATGGACATTTGCAGTGGAACTATTAATAAAGTGGCGCAGAAAAGAATGGCACTTGACAGGAACTGACAAAAGTGGCGTAGGCTATGAATGGCTAAGCACCACATAATTTTTGAGCTTATTTATTACAAGTAACGTTGTACTTTTGTTTTATCACTATGTTTAATTAAATTATTATCCGTTAATGCACCAGTATTATCCAACTGACATGTGTTTCGGGACTTTTCTTGACACGCAGGCATACCTACGTCCTCACGCGTTTCATAATTATGTTTTTTCCAGATATGCGGCATGCATATCTGGAAAAATTAGCACGTGGAATGAGAAAACAACAGCGAAATAATGGACATATGTGTGTGTGTGTGTGTGTATTACGCGCGTACGGGCGTAAGTCCGCGTGACAAGAAAAGGTCCTTTCAGCATCAATTAATAATGTGATTTATGAAATTTTTGTCTCTCAGGCAACCTGGTTCGTCACAGGGACATTGCCTCTCTACCTAAGGTTTTTGTTCCCTCGAATGTATACCACCAGCAACGATGAACCATGTTTAATATTTTGTAGTTTTTCATTGAAACACTCGGAATGATATCTACTTCGTGTAAAATTGGTCAAAATATGTTTAAGGATGACTTAGCAATTTACAAGTTTTAATCCACGTTATGACGACGACCGGGTTTATTAAACATATTACTTTGGTTGTTATTGAATTATCATAGTATAAATTATATAACCATCTGCATAGATTTACTCACTTATTGTATTCAGTTCGGAAAATATCTTCCTTCACTACATTGAGACCGATGTCACAATATTATATTTCTTTGAACAACAGTACTATTTCCATCAAGACTCTCCGATTTTTTGACATGAATATATATTCATTAGAAATCTAGAGGGCTATTAACTGAAAGGTTACGTTTGTGGGTGTATTTTAAAACTTGCGCGGGTGCATGATCGCGTGTCTTGAAAAATAGTATGTGCGGCGCTAACTGAGCCCTTAGTAAGAACTTAAGAATTTATGCGAGTTTCCTTTCTCGTTTTCGGCCATATCTTGCAATGTATATTGCAATAGACGAAAATGCAATAGATAATGCAATAGACGTTTGGTTACACATACAAGTTCTAAAACCTATAAGACAAGCGAAGTCTACACTGGGCTTGTAACTTAAATATGTACAAATAATTTTATTTATTATTATATTATATTTATTATTATTATTGTATGATCGCAATCGTTACACCTATTCGTTTCTTCCAATTAAAGTTATCCATCTATCTAATCTTTAATTTCTAGGTCTTTAGATTTGAATAGGTAGTAACCAAAATATCTGATTACGCAGAGATGACATGAACATGTGTTGAGACAATCTTTTTAATGTAAAGATACAGAATTAGTCATTCTGATTCACATATTAGGCATGTCGTGCACATAACATCATATAACTTATAAAAAATGATAATGACCTTCTTCACATAGTACATATACTTCATTGGTCATTCGAGTCTATCGTGCAAGGGTTCCCAGGTTACATCTAGGCAAGGCGGTTTACATTAATAAAATATATGTTTATCAGAGTTAAAAGTAAAGAACAAAAGTTTACTTAAATATATCCTTAATTTATCCTAATGTACTGAAATAAATCGTTCAGTATACTAGAATTATCTTACTTTCACTGTTTCGTGTATAATATAATTAATAATATTGACAATAGAACTGTAGTATAAAGTTTAGCAAATATAGTTCAAGTTTCAAGGTTGCAGTTAATAATTCCGTTATCACCATACTGCCGATAGTGGCATGCCGTACATACATATGTACATGTGACAAATAGTATTTTTTTCGCTTATACACAGCTTAGCCGTAACCTCAGTTGATCCTTGGGCTAGGAAATTCAATCCCTCATCCCCCAAGATTTTGTTGATTGGAAGACCAATTTTCCAAAATCTCCTAATCGGAAGACTATTTTTTCCGCCATCAAATTTTCGAAACCCTGCCCTTCCGCTAATCTCCCCTGTTCGTCCCGGTAAACGAAAATCCTATATCCGGTGGACGTTGCAATAGGTCAATCCAGAAATAAACCACTACGCTTGAAATACACGTATTTATTCATTCAGTTTCCTTTATCTCTAAAGCGACAAGTAACATTGTAAAACAATAGATATTTTGGGCAATTCTCTTGTTTAGATTCAAACAAAGGAAATTCCTGGATGCGGCCTTACCCAATAACATAAGTACCCTGTACATATGTAACTGGGCAATTAACTAAACCTAAACCGTTTGTGTATGACTACTACATACTTGCTATTGACACAATTGCTTCACAGATGCCACCAAAAATGTAAATAAACGTCACATACGTAGTCACGTATTCCACATAACTGTGACGTGCATAGATAAACCGCAATTTAGTGCTTATATTAAAATTCAGCTTGAGTACGATAGTGTCAGTAATAGTCGCAAAGCAGTTAATCGATTATTACGTTTCCTCAAAATAATCATTGTTTATGTTATCGATTATTAATATAACAAGGCGCGGCTTGGTTTAGGTTATAATGTAATTAATTGGCTCATAGTTATGCGTCAATAGTCGAAGTCGCAATCGAAATTCTTGTAGATTTATGGAAACTTACACAAATTCCCGTTAAAATATTAATAGGCATCTAAATTGGTTGTTAGGATGAATTAAAATAAAATATGATACAATTTTGTAATAAAATATTAATAAAAATCTGACTTATTAGAAGCGGCTCGTTGAGGCGCTGAAGAACAAATACACGCAAACCACCTAAAAGGCAAACGCCCAAAAGCTGACTGCAATGCGAGAGATCATGAAAGTATGTTTTGGTCGAGACAAAAAATTAGGTCGATTTTTGGCCGGAAAGAATCTTCGGCCCATACCCAAACCTTTGGCCGGGCACTTAAGGGGGCTCTTACCACCACGGCAAGACGAAAGGCGAAGAGACGAGAGAAGGTATCCAAACACAGCTTGTCCAATGTAATAAAAGAATGATTTAAGATCGTGGTCAAATAATAAAAATACTCGAGGCATATTTGCTATACACGTTATACGGTTTCAGTAATGTGTACACGGATAATATAATTATTATATAATGATGACGTTAAAAACAACGATAATTTCTATCGCTTATTATTTAAACAGGCGATGCGTGACTTTTTTATTTGTCCGTAGCATCACGGTAATGGTATATAGATAGTATTACCGTGGTAGCATGTTCCTTAATTAATAATTTAAATTGATTTCTTAATTTAACAATTCGCTGTGTTAGTCAAAACAGGTTTGTAGTATCTATGGCATGTGTCTACAGTATAATTACAACTGCACCAGTCGTTAAAAATTGAAGGATTTTTTTTTGCATTTTTATCAAACACTTTCGCGATACATTACAAATGAATATCATTTGCATATTTTAATTTATTTTGCAACAGACAGAAACAAAAAACAACAAACTATCTATAAAATAAAAAAGAATGTTACTCATACTATCTAAAACATAGTTTGTAAGAATGATGTAGGAACGTCTCTGCTACCATCTATCTTTAGAGGTAAACTGCTGGACTGCCTACTAGGGTATTTGGCTAATATTAACTGCAGCTGATATGCCTGTTGGTTACCGAAGTAGCTGTTGATGAAACAGAAAGACGGTGCTGCCAATCTTCTGGATTTTGTTTCTTAGTCGCGTTCTACGACGACCACGGGATAAGAGAGAGTGATGTTATTCAAGATACTACAAGGCACATTCTTGGAACTTTACCTAGCTTCTAATAGACAACTAAGGTGACTAATATCAAAATATGTTGATACGGCAGAATAAAAAAGTGCACCTAATTTTAAATTCTTCGTTGGAGGTCGTGGTATACTAGCGGAGTGATTGATTATCACTGATAGCACCAACGCCGGTTTGCATTGCCTGCTTAAATAACTTGATGTGTTGTAATGAACAATATTTGAGTTTTCTTTCACGACGAAGTAGAGATAACGGCGTGCCTCTTTAGCAAACCTTTCGACGTAAAAATAACATAAAACCTACTTTATGATTAAAACTTTACAAACAATATGAGGTTAATGTAGAAATTACGTATAATACACAATCATCTAAGAGTTTTAGGTTTATTAACAATAATTTATTATTATTTAATATTAGCGTAGAAAACCGAACGGTAGTAAATTATATCTTAACTCGATGTAATGTAATTATAATTATACCTACCAAGTAATTATAAAGAACGAAGCGGATTTCAATAATTCTTTTGTTGTTAGAAAGTATTTACATGTTTATGTTTCTAGCGCGTGATATGGCTCACTCTACATTTGTACAATTAATGCAATCAATGACTATTTGTAATACTGATAATTCTTTAGCTCTAAAGTTATATTTTTTACTTGATATATATTCATTGTCACTGGCCACGGAAAATCTTGTATATCGACATTTAATATTATGAGTAAACTGAATGACGAGAATAATATTTATATTTACACACTTATCATTGAGGGATGACGCTCTCGATCTCTACTGACCTTGCGATACTTTTGAGCTTTACATTATAAAATCTATTCATTCACGCTTATTTCATAATAAATATGGGATAATAATATTTTTTTATTATGTAAACTCTCCTGTTGTTTCTACACTATTATACAAATGAAATATTATAACACAATGTGAACATTGATTTAGCGCAGCTTTAATGTCGGATGATCTTTTTATATTTTTAAATTTAGGGTCTGATTAGTTAAAAAGAAATCATTAAAATAAACAAAAGTATGCAGTTACAACAAATGCTAAGCTGATTATTAAACTGTTCTATTTGAAAAAAAAAAAATGATTTGATTTGATTAATGATTAAGAAATGTTTAGATTACTTCGTAGTTGTCTGAATTAAAGATGTGATTATTATGTACTTATATATTTATTTATATGTACGTTGTATAATATTTATACAAAACTTTCGACGTAATCTAGTTTCATGTTTACGCTGTATTGCGGCAAATTCAGTTGATATTGAATGTATGCAACGTGATATTAAAAGTTATTTCCTCAGAAATTCGTCCGTGACGTTAAAAAAACATTTTTGGTAACTTAAAATTATGCAAAAAGTTCTCTACTTGTTCCATAAAGTGAGAATGAAAATAAAATTCACGAAACCGCATGGGGCAAAAAGCGATTGTTCAGCGAACGTGTTAAAGTATAATGGTTGGTTCATTTCTTTTTGCCCGACAGTGAAAACATGATGGAAACTCAGAAAAATAGATTTTGATTGAGCACAGAAATGATTTACCGGAAAACTCGTTGGTTTAAAATTTAATACTACAAATAAATATACATTACACATAAGTATCTAATATGTTTGTATTTTATAAACTTATTTCTTTAATATATTTTTATTACAGAGGCAATACTTGATCAACAATAGGTTAACATGGATTATGGTTACCTACTTGTGGAATAACAATCAGTAATACATTTTTAATTAGTGGTAATTGAATAGTGTCTAATGATGAAAAGTCATCAATAACTATAAACATAAAAACGCTTATTATTATTAACATGTATTAGTAGACATTATTAACGCGTCGCTAACTTTAAAGGAGAGTTCTTGTGAGATTTTTTTAAAGATCATTTACACTTTATCAATGCCAACACATGTCTTGCATGTGCGTGGTTAAAACCATGGCTCAAACTGAACCATGCAGACTATGCGTCCAGTTCACGCGAATGAAACGTTACACTCGTATTTGGTAGTTAATATTTATTTAAAACAACCTTATTTTCGCGGCTCACGTTTATCACGGTAATGGATATCACGTGCGTCTCCAGGGCATCAACTATGTGTGTGCTGAATAGAATAAAAGAAAGAAGAAAAGAAATAATAAAAAATACACATACTTCCTAACAAACATTCGCACTTATAATATAAGTATCATTATCTGCTGCAGACAGAGAGAATATTAATAGATAGCCCTCGATCGAATGTGATGACTACTGAGTACTGTGGTTACACGAGTAGGATTTCGTAAACGCGGTTAAAATAACGCAGCGTTAGTAATTCGCTGATCCGTCACCCTAACGCGTGTTCTTAGATATGGAACACATTCTACACGAGTGGCCGTGTTATGTGCCGTTTCACCTCGCGTGAACCGTAATGTTTTGTTATTCAAAACGCGGGTTGCGATCGTTCATACCGATACTATGCATTCAATAGTACGCACAGATCCGATAGCACGCGTCTCTGGAGCCACCCCGTACACTAACCAAGCTCGCCCTGAATACGATGGGTGGTTACTTATATGCTATTTGCGGATTCGCCTTTCACCTTGAGTTCCGTTAGCTCCTTAGCTCAGTAGTGTTATTGTTACTCGAACCCTCGCTGATACTGTTATTTAGAAATAACTTTTTTCACATTTGGTACCAAATGGTTCTATACAATAGATTTAACGGTCTAGCGGCTCTAAACGTGGAAATATTACGACGTCCACCGATTTCTGCATGAATAGCTGTTAAAAATGTTGAATAATTTTGTAGATATTGACTTTTATGTATACTTACTACAGTTTGTTTTTGTAAAAACTAAATTACTTTTTATACGTTTCATTCTGTTCAATGAAATTTATATAAGCAATATCTAACTGGTACTTTCATATCTTTTGTAAAAAACAAGTAATGATAATTTGTTTTTGTATACAGCTCCGAATTTTGGAAAAAGATGGCCGCGAACTAATTAACATTCAAGGCATAAGGTTTTAAGGCGCTAAGCCAAAACCGTAGAAACATTTTAAATAGCTCCGATTTTGAGGTTATAATGTATGCTTTGTTGAAATAGATTTAATATACATTAGCACGGAAATATCGGCTTAGATGTTTATTTAACAATTTTGTGAACACATTGAAGAAGCAGAAAGGTAAATAAATATACCCATGTACCTACCTAAATGTTCATTATTTGTATAAATTAAAAAAAAAAAACTTTATTCAGTATGGAATTCTTAGTGAACACATTTCGTTAGGTTTCGTTATTTGATGTTTTCAGTACAGGTTTTAAAAAGTAAAAAGTTTTGAAATAGAAGCCGAAATAAATACCTATCATGCCAAGTTTCATGCGTAGGTATATTTTAAAAAAATGGAACAAAAAAAAAACGTGCCAGTGGCAAAAAATTGACTTTTTTGGGATTGTTCAATTTTGACTTTTTGTTGTTCTTTCTTATGAGTATACAGACAGTTATTTTGTTACAACTAAACCATCGGCTCTATTATATCGTGGCGCGTTGACGCGATGTTAAGGTCGATATATATATAGCACAATATATTATTATATATGCAATTCTTTATCAGCTGTTATCAGTGTTGTCTCGCAACAGCTGATAGTGTTGCTATCGTTAGGTAACGCAACGCAATAGATACTTATTAATTACAGCCAACGTTATAATATATAAATACGTACATACTTATTATAACGTCATTAAATTTGATTTTATGCTCAGTAAAAAGTTTGATTGCTTAAATAGCAGCAATTTTTAATAAAACAAATTTTGTTGTAATCCGATTTGTTGTGAGTTTGCAGAAAAAAATATAAAAGTTTGATGATTGTGTTTTGAGTGAAATAGTTTTAGTAAGCGCCGACCTTATATCATTATAATGTAACCGAAAGAAATACCTACTTAACTGTCATTATAGACTTGTGCTGGTCGAAGTAAGTATAAACTCCGTCTGCATATAGTAAACGCTTTTGGTTCGATGTGTTAAATACGAGTTAGTACTAACTCAGAACTCATGAGTGCAGCGTACGTACTTAAGACCTACTTCGGGTTGATTAATGTTTTGAATTTGGTTGGACATATCAATGGGCGGCAATGACCATTGAATGTTAGTTAGACTTCACATTTCTTCACTGCTACAATTATACATAACTTAAAGATCTCCCCTCCTATTTAAAAGTAAAAATAAAATTATAACTAGCGGCCATGTCGATCACATTATCTTTTAAACCAAATAAACAGCATCAAAATCTGTTCATTTGCTTAGGACACAGACAGACACGTCAAAAGAAGATCCCTAGATACATAGATTCGCATCGGGGATTAATAATATAAAATAGCAATAACGATTTTAAAATGATATAGCTAAATCCTTTTATATACTCGCAATTAACAGCTTACATACTATAAATATCCAAATCACTCATCGTCCAAGACATGTTGTCTATATTAGTACTTACACATTAATTGTTACAAGCGGATCTCTCCCGATCTCAATTGGTAACTCGGAGTGTTGCACTATAATTCAATCTTATAAGTTCAATCAGACGATGTTCTTATATATATTATGCTGTTCTTATGCAATACGATCTTGTAAAGATCAGTCATGCGACCACTTAATGTTATGTAGCAATTAGTAGGTATATGCCTCATACGTTCGGAGATTTATTATAAAAATGTATTGTTATTACTAAAGATAACGTGATTTCATTGTCAATCCATTATTCGTCCACAGCTACGTTTAGAATCCTAGTATGAGAAGTGTTTAAGCTAGTCAACAAAGCTGGCCACGTATAGTTTGATGGAATTTAAGTTTTTCACACAAGTTTGAAAAGTTTGGGAACTCTCAGGCTTACGTTTTCTCACGATGTGTTCCTGTGCCGATAAGAAAGTGATAATTTGTACAATGGCCAGTTTCGTATTAATTAGCGCGTACAACTTCAAACAATCATTGCAGTTAAATAAAAGCTTTTAAAACATGCAAGAGCGTAGTACGTACGTAATTTCAAACTATTAGATTACTAACGTACATTACTGTCCTTCACTAACGATGTAGTAAAATATTTATAAAGTACAATTTGCTACCTTCACCGCAATCGATCTAACTTCACTGTCATACGTATAATACGGTTGTAAAGCATATTACTAAACAATTTGGCGGTCGGTAATGTAGGTATAAGTATATTTATGGTTATTTTAAGTCTGTGAAATCTATCGCTGGTGGCTTGCGGCTTGCGGTTTAGAAAATATGACCTAGTCTGATGTAACATACCTATTATAAAGTAATAACAATTTGTGAACGTAGCTACATGGATTGCGGCGCATACATGATATCTTTATAGGTACTAGGACTCTGTGGTAGAGATGTTATGTAAGCTACGTAACCGTTACCGAAACTATCGGATAACCAAAATAAAAAAAATATCTGGAATCGTATCCGACATAAAAGTTTCGATTAATTTCGGATATGACATGTATTTTAGTTTTAGTAACATTTAAATTTAGGGTAGCTAAAATACCTAAGTAAATAACTGACTGTGGTTGCAAATGATAACATACAAATAAAGTCAAATTATTACCTATTTGTATTTTACGTTTAAAATTCCTTTAAAATATAATATCCTTGACCAAATTTAACGGATAATCCTTCA